>ML778656.1:0-57973 GCA_009831015.1 Picea engelmannii | reverse complement strand
TTAAATAAAACTCAACTTACTAATAAAAACACTTTACTTTAATAATTACTTTAATTAAAGTAAAGTCTCACTCTTAGAAGACTTTGGGCGACTTCCACATGCTATACACCAAGCCAATGCAGAAGTACATGTCTGATGCTACATGCATCAATACTCGCATGGTAGGACTTTCCCTCAGTGTGAGTTTGAGAAACAATAGAGCTCATGAGAATTTGTTCTTATTTTAGCAATGTTGATTTTCTTCTTTACACTAGTCAAAACAAATACATACTTTTGATATTCTAGATTAGGGTTGTTCACCTCCTTATAATATCTTAATTTTCTTTTACCTTCTAGCTATTTATTGCACCACAATTTATGCTTAAATTTAGATGTAATAATATTTTTAATATTATCCTTATTCTATAGTATGATCTCTTCGTTTATTCCCTAATGGTTTAGCCAAGACTAGGCATCTTTATGCCATCCTTGCTTGAATCGAAGGTGGTTTTGGATGAAGTTTGAAGCAATTTTGGGAAGCCTTTTGTATTCCATGCTGTGTAACCTATTCTTATACATTAGGTACGTAGTCATAGATGTGCTCTCAATGGGGAACGACTCATTTCTATGAGGAGGATATGATAGGGTGTATTGTCTTTAATTTTGAGATTATAAGTTATAAAATTATTTTGGATTTGCTCTATATTTTTCCACAACTCTCTAGAGATATTGCATCCCCAAAATTCACATCCATATAAAATAACATGAGTAATGAGGGTATCAAATAAGATATTTTTCTTATCCCATATCCAAAGGTCTGTTGATTTACAATTGTTTTCAAGACCATAATAAGCATTCCACCCTTTATTTATTCTTGTCTTAATGCTATAGTTCCAGTTGAGATTTTGATGAACATCAATTATAAGATATTTGTACGGAGGCACTTCCTCCAAGTTGTTGTTTTCATATACGAAAGTATCATAGGTGATATTTTTGGATTTAATTATTATAACTTTCATTTTGTTAGTATTAACAATTATACCCATATTGGAGCAGAAATCCTTGAGGATTCTTAGTTGCTTTCCAAAATCATGGCGACTCCTCACCATAAGAACAATATCATCGACGCAAAGAAGAATAATGATGACTATACCATTGATAATTGAGCTGACACAACCTGCTTCTTCTAAACAATCTTCTAACTTGTCAATGTTATACCAAAAAGGGTTGGGGACAAGGGACAACGTTGCTTAAATCCTATATTACAGTTAATTTCTTCTAACCAACCCTCAATGTTCCTAAAATTTGCAATAACCTTCTCATACATCCTTGCTACAACAACTGTCAACTCGAAAGGAAATTCTAGCTATTCCAACCTATTCCAAAGGTTTGTGCTGGGAACTATGTCAAAATCTTTTCTAAATTCAACAAAACAACAAAGGAGATTGGTTTTATTATTGCAACACTCCTCTGCAATGATCCTAAAGTAACAAGGTGACCTATAGTTGAATGATAGCTCGTAAACCTGGCCTGTCAATTAACTCTTTTTCTGTGACTTTCTAGCAATATGCTAATATTCTTTTCCAAAATCATTCCATACAAATTAGATAAAATGGGGCTAATCATGAAAATCTTATAATTAGTGGGATTTTTTTTATCCTCACTTTTAAAAATAGGTAAAATGAGGCTTTGCATCTAGGGTTTAGGGAATCCCTGCTTGACTACTAAATTGAAGAGTTTGTGTATATGAGGGATAAGGATAAGACCTCCAATTTTTAAGATTTCATCTTGGTGGCATTCAACGTCCTTAGCTTTCCCATTTTCAAGTCGCTTAACCGCAAACTCTATGTCTTCCATAGAAAAAAATTATCCTCTATAGGAATGTTTGTAATGGTATCGATGGCGCTAGGGGATTCGTAAAATCTTTTAAGGTAGGAATTCTAGTCCTTCAGGGGAATCATATTATTTTCTTTAGTTTTATGAGTTATAATTTGCCTCGAAAACTTTGTAGGATCAAGTTTAGATAGGTGAAAGAGTTTCTCTTACTTTCTATTTGTGTAGTACATTTTTTTTCCTTTCAATTATGGCCTTGTACGTATTTATCTTATTGAGTTTTAAGGACTCATTAGAAGCATCCCTAATGGATTTCCTAGCAATTTTTCACTCGTTATCATACCAAGGGTTGGTTGTTCTATTTTTCTTTTTACATAACACCTCATTAGAGAACATGTTAATGGAAGTAGGAAGGGTTGTTTTAAAATTATGATATAGGTCTTTGACGTTGTCCCTATAAAATAACACATTTGATTCACTATTTAAACCCTTTAAGAAAATAATAACTTTACTTTTGACCAAAAGCAAGTGCCTTTGATTATTGAAATTGTTTCAATGGGGCTTTTGGTGCATGGCAAAGTTTAGAGTTAGAGTTAGACGTCTATGAGCAAAGTTAGGCTCATAGTCATTTAAGAGGTCAAAATTTACTATTTGGTTGTATACAGGAATACCATATATCATATAATCCACAAGACTATTTCCCAACCCATGAATACAAGTCATATGATTGGAGTTCGACCACTTCATCATGCCATTGCAAATTATGAGGTCTTGAGAACTATATAGTTGGACTAGCTCGGTACCAAATAAATTCTCAGTCAAGTCTTCAAAGATTCTTTTGTATTTGTTAGCTAAAACAAGGTTCTCATCTAGCCATAAAGGATTGGGGTTGGAATCATTGCATAAAATAATATCTTGGTTAGTTTCAATTCTAGCATTAAAGTCTCCTAGTAGGAGGATATTACCTTCATTTCTCAGACTATAAATATTTTGATCTAAGGTACTATAGGGACATTTTTTTTATCTATATTGTTTTTCTTATAAAAAGTAGAATTAATAGGTGAGAAAGAACATATTGCTATATAAATATTCTTAGCATTAATGTCTGAGATCTCTATCCACATGTACTGGTTGAGAGGATCTATCAATGTGAGAAGATATGTTATTTTTATGTAACAAACAAGTTATGCCTCCAATCCCCCTGCAATAGGATTTGTTGTTCCATGTTGACCACAAGACAAATCCTTCTATGTTAAATACCTTACACTCTTTATGCTCCCATATTTCAACTAGAAAAATAATATCAATTTTTCTCGGTATCCAATTTAACATAGGATTTTTGTGCCATGAAAATCCATGAAAAATATTTATAATAACAATAATAATAACATAATCATAAAATAAATTTTGTAATCTGGCCGGAGAAACCCTAGTCCTTCCGCGGCATAGCTTGTTGCAGGCTACATACAGAACCAGGCACGACAATCTACCAGCGACGATCACGAATACTTGGTGGTCATTGATACACCGATATGGGTGAGGAGGGGGGGGGGGACCCCCCTCATACCGCAATGTGGCGGCCAATGACAAATCGGGCGTCAGAGCAAGGAGACCCACCTTCGAGCCGCCACCGCAGATAAGAGAGCAGCTCTTAGCCAAGGAGCAGGGTCTGAGAACGGAAATGGACACAGAAGCAGGAACATCCCAACCAAAGCCGCCACGAGTTTGGGAACCGGGTAAATGTATTCAACAAATGGAAAAACCTCCGAGATATCTCATTAATTCAACTAGGGTTGGAGAGCACACACAATTTATGAAAGAACATGCCCTCATTGGTAAATTCCTGGGACTTTGGCCCACAGAGAGGGACCTTAACAAATGGATTAAGCACTGGTGGAACCATAAAGGAGAATATGAGGTGCAACTCAGCTCCAAGGGTTTCTTTACCATCATTCTATACAACCTAGAGGACAAGGACAAGATCTTTGAAAATGGGCCATACTTCTTCAACTCTGCAGGGTTGTTCCTACGCTTCTGGACTAAAAGATTCAGCCCGGATAAAGAAGATTTCACCATGGCCTCTGTATGGATACGTCTATACTCCCTCCCACAAGAATTCTGGCTGGAAGAGATCCTAATGGGCATAGGTAATACCCTAGGACAGTATGTCAAAGCTTCGGAAGCTACAAAGCAGAGAAAATACACCTCATATGCCAGGATCTGTGTATACATGAATATCTCCAAAGCACTCCCTGGAACGGTGACCCTTGAATACCAGGATGAGGACTGGCAACAAACTTTGGATTATGAGCACATTCCTTTTAGATGCAGGAGGTGCCATGAACATGGCCACCTATATCGGGACTGCCCTCTCATCAAACAAGCTGCAAAGGCAAGCGAAACCATGCAGAAGGATGGCTTCACCACTATCACATCAAAAAGGAGAAACCCCCCAAGGAAGCAAATCCCAGATTCCAGTCAAAAAATTGCAACCAAAAACTCATATGAGATTTTGGACCAACTGCCAGAAGAAGAGGAAATCCAAGACCCACACAAGGACCCTCAACAGAAGCAAAAGAACAGCCCAAATATCAACTTCACTCCTACAACTGGCGAAACCCACATAGAAGATAGAGGAGAAGGGGACGGGGACACTCCAATGCTGATTGACGACCGAGACCTGGCAGGAATAGACCTGGAAAAGCTAGAGGAAGCTCTCAATCAGAAATACCTACAGACCCTCCCCGAAGAACAACTGCGCAAAGTCCATAAGGTCTTTCTAAACTCCTCAGCTGGCTCTACTATACGCCTGGGCATAGCAACGGACCTGAGCTTTGGCTCGAAGAGAATCCCTCGAGAGAACAAAAGAAGAGGGTGGAAAACTGTGCACCAATTGATCAAGGAAGCCGACAACCTTATGATAAACTCGGGTCAGATCCACAAGCTATCGGAGGGATACCTCCACCCAACCCCTCCTTCTTAATGATGAAGGTCATTACCTGGAACATTAGAGGACTGAATGGTAGATCCAAGCAAAGGATTCTACGAGACTGTATCATAGCAGAAAAACCAGATATTCTACTGCTACAAGAAACCAAATTCCGAGGAGCAGAAGCTGAAATAATCTTTTAGTGTATATGGCGAGCATGCAATTCCATAGCAATAGACTCAACTGGGGCCTCAGGTGGTCTAGCCATCCTATGGAACCTGCACAACATCACAATCAGCAAGCCCTTCACAACAATAAGCACAATAACCGCCCACTTCGAGGTCATTGGCTCGAATCAGGAAGGAGCCATCACCAATGTTTACGGGCCTCACAACAACCAGGACAAAGATAAATTCATGAAGCGGCTCGAATTGATCAAAACCCTGGTAGCAACCCCAAATAGGTTCCTAGGCGGCGACTTCAACATGATCCTAACGCTGGAGGAGAAAACAGGAGGCACCAAAAAACTCGAACACGATAGTGGTAAGTTCAGAACTCTCATTGACCATGTTAAATTAGTAGATATAAAAAATAGCAATGGCACTTTCACCTGGTCCAATCGCAGATCGGGCAATCATCATGTCGCCTGTTGACTAGATCGTTTCTTAGTCACTGAAGAAACACTGGAATCAGGATCCTATTTGGAAATCCTCATTCTACCAAAAGCAGGTTCAGATCACTGACCCCTAGCTCTGCAGCTAAATCCGGGAGACCCACCCAGGTACAAGCCTTTCTGCTTTGAAAAATTCTGGTTGGAGAATCCGGACTTTCAACGACTAGCAAAATCCTGGCGGACACAAGCAGAAATAGACCATGGCTCCAGTATGTACAAATTCCAACAGCAGCTTAAAAATTTCAAACAAATGCTGAAACAATGGAACAAAAATTGCTTTGGCGACATTCTCCACAGCATCAGAACAATAGAAAGTAGGTTGGGGGAGATCCAAAAAACATTCATTTCTGGCTCCAGAACTGCAGAATTAATGAAGGAAGAGGCACAACTACAGGAGAAACTTGAAGAAAGAAGGAAGCAAGAGGAAATCTTATGGAAGCAGAAATCCAGAGTGCAATGGCTCAAGGAAGGGGAGAGGAACACAAAATTTTTTCACAGGGCTATGATACATAGAAGACATGTCAATAGGATCACCCACCTGGAAGACATTCAAGGTAACATCACCAGGGAACATACCAAAATCGAGGAAGATCTTCTCAGGTACTATCAGGACCTGCTAAAGGAACCGAATATAGACAAAATGGAGGCCATTCAGCCGGTCACTGGGCACATCCCGTCGCTAGTCACCCCAGAGAAAAATGTAGCGTTAACACGGCCCATCACCCAAGAAGAAGTAAACCAAGCAGTTAAAACCATGCCTCCAGGAAAAGCTCTGGGACTGGACGGATTCACCACGGACTTCTTCCACCACTGCTGGGACCTGGTCAAACACGAAGTATGGGAGGTGGTAGAGGAATCAAGAGCTTCAGGAATGGTACTACCAGCTCTAAATGCCACCTTTCTCACCCTCATTCCTAAAGAAGAAAGAGTCACAAACCCCAAGCAGTTCAGACCCATAGCCCTGTGCAATGTCATCTACAAAATCATCACGAAGGTCATAGCCAATCGTCTCAAACCCATTCTGCCATTTGTCATCTCAAAGGAGCAGGCAGGGTATGTGGAAGGGAGACAAATCATGGACAGCGTCGTCCTAGCCCACGAGATCATCCACTCCCTCAAGTCCACAAGAAATCCAGGTATGCTAATCAAACTTGATCTTTCCAAAGCCTTCGACCGAGCCAACTGGCAATACCTTAGAGCTGTCTTAGATTCTTTTGGATTTGATCAGGGCTGGGTAATTTGGATCCTAAATCTAACCTCCTCAGCTTTCTTCTCCATTCTGGTAAATGGAGTTCCTTCCCAGCCGTTTTCACCGTCCAGAGGAATTCGACAGGGGGGCCCCTCTCCCCCTTCTTGTTTGTACTCCTGGCGGAGGGCCTGAGACGCTACATCAAGGCAGTAGTATTGGAAGGCTCCCTCAAAGGCCTTCCTCTGCACAACATTCAGCCGACACCCTCTCATAGCCAATTTGTTGATGACACCCTCCTCCTGAACTCCCCCACGGCCAGGGAAGCCATCAAACTCAATTCCATCTTGTCTGACTTCTCTAAAGCCTCAGGCATGACGCTCAACTTGGACAAATCCAAGCTCTTCTTCTTTAATACCCCGTCTTGTATCCAGATCCATGTATCCAGACTTCTGGGGATACCCAGGAGCTCCCTTCCGTCCAACTATCTTGGGGTCCCCCTCACAGGAACAACGATATGCTCCATCTCTTGGGACAGCCTTCTCCTCTCCATCTCGAACAGGCTAAGCAATTGGACCTTTAGACCCCTCAACATTGCCTCCAGATTGGTTCTCCTCAGGTCGGTGCTGCAAGCACTCCCCACCTACCTTTTCACTGCTTTGGCTGCACCAAAAAAAGTCATAAAAGCCATCAGAAGCCTTCAACGCAAATTTCTTTGGAGCGGTCATCAACCCAAGAAGAAATGGGCATTAGTCAACTGGGAAAAACTTTGTACGCCGAAAAATCAAGGAGGTTTGGGACTCAGGGATCCAGGGAAGCTCAATCAAGTAATGGGAGCTAAAATCTGGTGTAGATGGCTCAAAAATCCAACATCAGCCTGGGAACAACTGTGGAAATGAAAGTATTCCCCCCTCACACCGGAGGACCAGCTAATACGACACAATAATCAAATACAGGGCTCCCATATTTGGAACACAACTTGGCAAAATCACACGTTGGTACAGGAGCATGCCTTTTGGGAAATAAGAGATGGAGGAAGTGCCCTGTTCTGGCAAGATTCATGGCAGCAACTCAAACCACTGGACGCAATGGAGGAACTATCGGATCTCAAACGAGCCCTCCACCAGAACACCGCCCTAAAGGTAAAAAACCTTTGGAAACCTCAAACGCAGCAGCAGAAGTGGCGACAATGGAAGCTCTCAAATCAAGAGCTGGAGATTTCGAAGAATCTCAATCTGCAGGGTTGGCAAACTCAAGCCACGCGCAGGAAAATACTCACCAGAGAGGGACCAGACATTCTGAGGTGGGGATACTCAACAGCTGGAATCTTCAACATCAAGGAAGCTTATCTACTGCATGGCAATCACCAAGGACAAAGAAAAGAACGCATTTGGAGTAAAGTCTGGAATCCGGCTCTCTGGCCCAAAGTCTCCACCTTTCTGTGGCTCGTGGTGCATAATAGATCCCTAACTTGGGACAATTTAAGGAAAAGGGGCTTCATTGGACCATCCCTCTGTGTCTTATGCCACCAACAAGAGGAAACCAAAGAACACCTCTTTAATGGGTGTCACTACAGTCAACAGATATGGGACCGAGGAGCGCAAACCATGCGCAGATCCAACCAAGATCGTAGAAGCATAAATGATACAATCGAGAACTGGGATCATAGTAGTTACAACAATCCCATACTAAATCTCATTTGGCAACTTTTTCCAGGATTCATCCTCTGGAAAATCTGGAAGGAAAGGAATAAAAGAATATTTCACTCCCAAACCTCCAAGCCAGAAACCGCCTGGGAGACAATCAGATCCCTAATTAAAGAAACAATCAGAAGCAAATCTTGGACAGAAGAAGATATGCAATGCAACCCAGAGGAGCAATGCACTCTTCAAAACTGGCAGCCCATATTCAATAAGCAACTGGGGGAAAAACATCCTCAGAATTCACTGACTAGCCCAACCAGCTGGACTCCCCCCCCATAGCACTTCATCAAAGTAAACTTTTATGGTGCTTCCAAAGGTAATCTGGGAACAGCAGGATACGGGGCCGTGCTCAAAAACTCCAGCGGCGGAATCCTTGGGCTGGATGCAGGATTCATAGGGGACACAACCAACAATGTAGCTGAGCTAACTGGATTATTACGAGGTCTCCAATCAGCCATGGATAAGGGTCATCATAAAATAATCCTAGAAGGGGATTCGCAAGTCATTATACGGCTAACCACCAAGACTCTCCATGGCTGTCATCTTGATAAAGTCTCGCCAAGCTGGAGACTTCATGGCCTGCTTGAATATTTCAGCCACCTCCTTCAATCCCAACTCAACATCACTACCTCTCATGTGAGACGGAAAGCAAGCAAAGTGGCGAACTGTCTCGCAAATGTGGCAGTGGAGAGGGGGATGGAACACTTTTGTTGGGAGGCCCACATACCACCCGATCCAGAGATCTTCACCCGATGCCACACACTGGCCACAGAAAACCTTCAGGCCCCGGATGGGGTGACACGCAGCGAATGGATGCCACGCGGGAGCCAGCTGGGATGCAGCATTAAAACATCTACCGGCCAACGTCCCCTCACAATTTAACTCGCCATGTACAAACACAGATGCACTTACCCGACGAGGCTTCTCGCTCGAGGGAGAAGTACCAGCCAGGAGCGCATTATCCAGCCAGCCATTAAGGCTATGGCGGTTCGGCTCGCAATAATTCTCATTGCCCGGGTTGTTAGTGCAAAGAATCAATCGATCTGGGCAGCCTTTGCTCCAGTGGAATTGCAAACTCGTCGCCGTTTCTCCGTCAATTCGCAGGCGCAAGGGACACAACCAATGATATTGTTAGCGTTTGGGAGCCGAGCGACCTTTCAGAGAAGCACTCTGGCATCCCACCAGACCTCCATCATGCCCAGAGTGCGAGGGAAACCACGGAGGGGAGCGGCATGGTACTCTGCGGAATCTTGGCGACAGCGGAAACAAAAGTTTGAAAAAGCTTTAGCAATGGCAACCTGACGGAGAAGAGAGAAGCCACGAACGCCACCCATGGCGTATGTGGACGAAGAGATTTTGGAAGGGGGAGTGGAAAGCATCCCCGAACACTTGCTTTTCACAGTGCCTGAGAACTGGAACCCGCCTTCGGATTTTGGTCAAGATAGAAGGCCTTCATTTGCAGGTAATCTGGCAGCTCCCAGCGCCACTTGCACCGAAGCGCCCTACCCCACTTGCTACATAGTAGAGGAGTTACCCCCTGAACCACTAAGGGAGGTGACGCGGGACAAACAACAAGTGCATGGCCAGGATTCAAGCGACAGCCATAGCCAGGAGCAGCCGTTCTCAACCAACTGGGGGTGCCTCAGCCTCATTTTTTAGATGAGAAGCCTACTGGACGACCAGATCTTTCAGCTGGCGAGGATCGACCAGAGACTCGATATGCTTTTCATGGCTCATTCCAGAACCCTTCCGAAGCGACAATGCCCAACTTGCGCGCGTGCATATGCATTCCCAGTAGGATGGAAGCAGACAGAGGACCAACACAAATGCGCAGGCTAACAGGTCAATGGATGTTCAGAACTGGCTTTTGTTTTGCTATCAGTTAAGCTTTAGGCCATCTAGTTTACATTTTTATTAGCTTTAGCTTATGATACTCAGTTACATTTCCAAGACTGTAAGTCCTGGTTTCCTTCGGGCAGGACGTTGCATGAAGAATTTGGTTATTTTGGTGACATGGTAAGGGATGCCCAGCTGTCCCGGTTTCTTATTCAGGCGGGACAACTGGCATCCCAAACAGCTATTGTATTTTGGTTAAAGTAATATAACAGGCCCCACCCCTTTTTATTTACAAAAAAAAACATAATCATAAAATAAGCAATAAAATTCATATATCGAAAATTTTACTTTTACTTTCATTATACTTTTTAATTTCATTATATAAAAAATTTACAATTTAAAATTTTCTAATTATATATGTTATTGTGATCATTATAATTATATATTGTTTATTTTACTTTTATTTTCATTATGCTTTTTAATTTCATTATACTTTTATTATTAATAATGAGTAAGAAATTTACAATTTAAATTTTGCTTATTATCTATGTTTCAACAGAAAAAATTACTCAATTATTAATAATATAATGTGTTCTCACAACATATTTCATCAATGGAAAAGAAACATATGGTAGAGAGTATCTTTCTCCTACAATTGGTCTATCCAATTCGTAGGAGAAAGAACTACGCTGGGAGAAAAGCAATAATTACAACAAGTCAAAAAAGTAGAGGAGAGAAGAGTTGTAGAGAATATCAAGAGGAATGCAACAAAAGGACCAAATTTTTTTGGGAATATACCGAAAATGCTGGCATGGAACTGGTGGATCCAGACTTATAATAATTTGATAACATGTGTGGGGCCCTCATGGACATCCAACCAATGGTTGTAAGTGATCAGGCCAACTTCTTTTTTCTGAAGTGATGTCTTAGATAACAGGTCTTCTTCCCTATTGTACTCTCGGGAGGCATGTGTGAAAATAAGCTTCTTGAAGTGGCGTTGGAGTAATCTGATTGATTCCATCTAGGCCAGGAGAATGATTGATTGAAGCTTATCGTTGTGATTCAACCAATCTATGATAACTATGGAGTCGTCGATCAGTTGAAGGTGATCAATATTTAGTCTTGAGGCCAAGTGTAGAGCATCCTAGGCACCCAATAGCTCTGCCCTTGTGTTGGTGCCCGGGCCACAGCTGAAATTCCATCTGTAAAGAGAGTTTTTATTTGTTCATATCAGTCCATCAACACCACTCAATGTTCCGCTGCATTGGGATGCACCATCAAACCACCCCGTAGGTGTATCCTCTACGATAAGAGGGCTTATTAATGTTTTTTTGTGTCCCCTTGACTGGGTGTATGTCTTTCCAATTTTGGTGTAGGCCAAGAGTTTTATATGCAACAATGTTGATGGTAGGAGGTTTATTGTCAAAAATCTTGTTGTTTCTGGCCAACCATATAAACCGATTGACCAATGGAGGTAAAAGTTTGTCGTTGCGCACGCTGGATGTCCAATGGAAAAAACAGACAAAAAGGGAGGTCCCATTCCAGGCCGTGGTAATGTGATAATCAAGTGAAATCTTGTCCCAGAATTGGCGAGTGAAATGGCACTGTATGAAAAGATGTTGAATTGTTTCTTCTTCCCTGTAGCAAAATTGACAGATGTTGGGGCCAATCCAACCTTTTCTTTGTAAGTTGTCCTAGGTGGGATTTTGTTTTCGTCAGCTAACCAAGTAAAGAGTTTAATCTTCAGTGGAAATTTTCCAGGTCCAGATATGCTTGCGCCAACCATTAATGTTATTATGGTTTGTTGTGTTAGTAATAGAAGTCTAAATATGTTTTACGGAGATGAGGCTTGAACTGTCTCTTCTTTCCCACATAAGCTGATCCTCCGCATCATGAAGATAAATGCCCGCTCGAGTTAGCTCCAAGCAGAATTTTTCCCACTCAACAACCAGATTGGATGATAGCTCCAAGTCGTGGCATGCTTTCCAGTGGACTGTCAGGATCCCCTATTCGTTGTGATGCGCAACTTGGATGAGGAAATGCGTGTTTTTGAATTCAACTGCATAATTAAAAGAGGTTACATGTACGATGCAAGTCGGAGGCCTAAAATACAATCCTTACTGAGTTCAATTGAATGGTCGGAGCCTGGCTTCCAGCAGATCCATTTTTGGATCCATAGGGTCGATTTCGTTAAGTTCCTCCACATCTGAGACGCAACCCTGGGGTGAGTGGAAACCGTGTGGAGCCAAGATGCAAAAGAGGTGTATGGCAGGTATTTATATTTAATAATCGAACTCCAGGTGCCATTTGTGGTCAAAACACGCCAGAGAGAGTTTGCAGCCAAAGCATTGTTGAATTTAAAAATATTTCTAATTCCCCATCCACCCTTAATTTTTGGTTTGGCCAATGATTCCCAGTTGCAAAGGTGCAACTTGTGTTGGTCCTTGCAGTTCGACTAGAGAAAATTATAGGTGAGTTTTCTGAGCTTATCCAGGACCGATGTGGGTATCGTTGCTAGTGCCATCCAATACACTGGGTGTCCTTAGAGTGTATCTTTAATAAGAGTGTAACGACCTCCAATGGAGAGCCATCTGTTACACCAATGGCTTACTTTTGTTTCCACCTTTGAAACAATCCAGTCTCAGTCTGATGTCTTGTTGTGTTATGCTTTAATGAAATAGCCAAGATAATGGAAGCCTTGTGAAAGATGGATGAAAGTATGTGGAAAGATGCCCTTAAGATGATTCAAATCTTGATCATGTATATTGGCGTAATGGAATGTCGATTTGGACCAGTTGATTTGTAAGCCAGTAGTAGAGCATAAAATCTTCAAGAGTCCATCGATTTCCCTCCATTCAAGTGGACTGTCATTTGACATTATGAGGACATCATTGACAAAGAGGAGTTGTAGGATTTTGACCAGCTTGGAGACCTTGATCCCTGTAATTTTGTCTTTTGCCTGGCTTTTTTTAGGGAGGAGACTTAAACCTTCCATGACCAAGATGAAAAGGAATGGTGAAAGAGGGAAACCCTATCACAGGCCTCTGCCACTGTGGAAGAAGGAGGAAGGTTCACCATTTACCAACACAACAAATGTTGCACTTGTGACACAACTCATAATCCAAATTAAGGTGGATTGGCTGAAACCCATCTGAGTTAAAATATGTCTAAGAAAGTCCCAATCTATGCAGTCGAAGGCTTTTTTTAGATCTAGCTTGAGGATGAGGGCAGGTGAATTTTTGTGACTAATGTTGTGCAAGAATTATTGTGTAGTGCCAATAACATCAAGAATTTTTCGTCCCTTTAAAACACCTCGCTGTTCGTCGGACATTGAACGCGAGAGGATAGGTTTGATTCTATTGGTGATGATTTTTTATATGAGCTTGTAGCAAAGATTGCAAAGAACAATCGGTCTATAATCACCAAAAGTAGTCGGTTGGTTTGCTTTTAGGATAAGTGTCAAGAAGGTTGAGTTTAGAGACCCGAAGATCTTACCATGGAGTCTAGAATCTTCCACTAGCTCCAGAAGCTCAGTCCCCACCAAATCGAAGAAATGTAAGTAAAACTCTACTATCCAGTCATCTGGACTTGGGCTTTTATCCTTTGAGAAGGATTTTAGAGTAGCCAATACCTCCTGTAAAGTACAAGGCATGTACAAGTGCGAATAATCCTCTACTATGACAATGCGAGGATAGAGTTGGGCCACCGTAACATGAGCTTGCAGTTGGGCCACCGTAGAAAGATTTGAAAAAGCTAGTAGTTGTAGTCTTGATCGCTTGCTGTCCACTATGTTTTGTACCTGTTTCATCAATGATATCCTAGATATGCTTTTTATTCCTGGAAGAGCTGGCAAAACGATGAAAAAAATTGTTATTGAGATCTCCACATTTTATCCAATTAACTCTACTTTGTTGCCTCTAGAGAGATTCATCTGCCAGCAGAATCTTGTTCCTTTCAGATTCAACTTGTTTTAAACATTGATGCTTTTCACCTGCATGCCCATCCAGAGGGTCGATTTGGTGTAGTTCTTTAAGTTTATGCTCCAGCTCATGAAGCTTGTGTAGCGTAAGTCTTTTATGCTGTGTGGCCCATCTTTTTATGCATAATTTTAAGTGTTTCATTTTCCAAATAAAACGTTGTTGTATACCCATTTCTTGCTGGAAAATGGGGTCAGACCAAACAAAGTTGACTATTGCAGTGAAATCTTCTTCAATGAGCCAACAAGAGTTCAGTTTAGAATGATAGGAGATCCGCACCGGAGGTGAGCTGAATTGTAGTAAGATCGTGGCGTAGTCTGACAGATATGGTGTGTCCACCCAAGATCCGATCCTTCCATCAACTATAGAAAGGCTTTCAAAGATAATGAAACGATCTAGCTATTTAGATATGGACTCCAATTCCGCTCTACCATAGCGCTAAGTTGGATTCAATACATCTGGGGGGAATTCAACCAAACCATGTGATTGGAAAAGTGAGATAAAGAAGTCAACCAAGGGATCTTAGATGGAAGAGGCTCCCCAAATTTCACCTGAGCTTGTGGTGAAATTCAAATCCCCATCAATGATTAAGTTCTTGAGATCAAGCAGACCACGGGACTCCACTTTATCCCCAAAAAAAATTATGTTTTGATAGGGTCCATATGAATTGAGAAGGATCATTTGTAGATTATTCCACCGACAAGATCCAGTTAGTAATAAGCCACCAAAACTCAGAAATGGATATAAGTCGAACTTTGTAGGGTCCCAAGTGGCAGCTAAACCCTTAGAATTTCCCAGTGAGTTTACAGAGCAAGTGTGCCAGTTAGGTCGAAACTTAGATAGAAAAGATCTAGCTTTATGCCCATCAACCAAGGTTTCCTGGAGGAAAATAATGTCTAGAGAGGTCCGAGAGAGAAGTCTTCTGAAAGCGGAGGATTTAAGGCCCCCCCTCCACCCCTATGATATTGAGGAAGAGAAAGATCATTATTTGGTTCTTGCTAGGGCTCTCATGCCTCTAAGCGCCCCAATGTCAGTGTTTTGTGATTGTGTAACATTAGAAGTAGATAATGAAGGTCCCTCTTTGCGGCGTGCACTTCTAGTTTTGATCGGGGAGTGTTCATAGCCAATCCCTCTTGACCAGGTGTGTGCATTTCCCTGGTCCAGACATGGATTTATCCTGTGTCCCGAGTTACCTTCCTCGAAGTGTGGCAAATGGATTGATTTCGCCAGATATATTGGTATGGGGGTAGGAGTGTGGACTTCTTTGAAGGAGGGTAGGAGAGTGTTCAACACATCACTGAGTGTATTGTCTCTGAGCTGTGTTTCAATGGTACCTAGCAGATAGTGTAGCATCCCCACTTCCTGAGGCATGGAGTTATGGCTAGATGGCTCCAAGTGTGTAGAGGGGGAAAGGTCGGGGGGAGTAACCCATAGTGTGGAGGCCCAGTGCTGGGTAGTATTCAGAGGTTCAAAAGAGAGTGAGGTTGGAGAGGGGGGTAAGGGTATGGAAGGTGAAGATGAAGAGGTAATAAATTGGGCGCACATTGTAGTAGGAAAGTGAGGAGAGGATTTCGACTGGTAGTTGAGAGGCCCATCAGGTAAGCGGGTGGTGGAGAGTGAGGAAAGGAGCGCCCGAAAAAGGTAAAGTTTGACTCGCAATAGGTCGAGGAGGGGGAGCACCTGAAACATCAGTTATGGCAGTGTCCAAAAGTTCTTTTTCCCAGGAAATAAGAGAGTAGAAAAGAGAGGGACAAATGGACTTGAGCTTACCGGTGACCGAGTCCAGGGTAGCTAAATCTTCAAAATCTAGAAGGTCTGGAAAATACAGATGAGCGGTTGTAATTAGAGAGTCCATCCTAGTGGAGAGGTACAACATTGTTTCCTTGGGCTGATCTTCATCAAAGCGACCCGAACAAACATTTCTAAGATGGCATGTTTTCCTGTAGATAGTGCACCTGAAGGGGATGCATAGATAATCTAGGCTCGGTCGATAGAGTTTGCCTCTCCAGTCAATGTCAAGACATTCAAGCAGTCCATCATGTATATCTATCTCCACCATGACTCTAGCCATATTTTTTTCAGAGCTTGTGAGTGACTGAAGGTCCACGCAGATGTAGCGGCCAAGAGTGTTACCTATGGCCTCAAGAGATTTCTGGTTCCAAAGATGTAGGGGCAGTCCAGGGAGGAGGACCCATAGATGTCTTAGGCGAAAATAGTCCTGCAAGGGATCAAAATTGATCCACCATCGTTTAAGCATGAGGCTACCACCATCTAAAGTCCAAATCCGCTCCAGAATAGATGTGGATTCCTCTGGTGTTTTGAACCTAAAGCATAGCCAACCTTGTGTCAAGAGGGTGATCTTCAGAACATAACTCAGGAGTGGCTTCCAAGTTGTATGCACCCACTCTGTTAGATTAGTTCGACAGAGGTGTTTGTATGAGATTCTGCCCACTAATGCATAGAGGCTTAAGGAGACCGAGTCTTCTCGTCCGATGTCATGGCCGAGGACCATTTTTCTCCTTGTTTTTTTTAACAGCAAGGTCTAAGCTGTGATTTATTGCTGCCGCTATAGGCAACTCCAGTCGAGCGATTAAGCTGGTGCGTTCCTACAAGTCTCTGTTGAATCGTATTGTGATTTTCCCCACAGAGGGTAGAAATAACAGGTGGATCGGATGAAGTAGGACAAAGGAAGGTAGGAGGGAAGCTGGCTAAGGAGGGATTCTGAGTGTAGGTCGAGGAGAGTCGCTGGCAAGGCAGGAAAACTGTGACTGGTGGGTGTGTGTAGATCTCAGTCTGTGTAGATATCGGGGGGGTGGAGTGGGTAGAGGGGTGGGGCCAGTGTGGAAGTCAGAGGTTATGAGGAGGAGCGAGAATTAGTGTGCACAAGTCTAGCAAGCTCATCCGTAGAGGTGAAGAGGCCCTCACTGTTCTAGAGGGCCTTGTCAGATGCACCCATTAGTGCACTGACATCCCTCTCCATCAATGTGAAACTCAAGGTCGAATAGTTCCTCCCTTGTCGTGAAGCAGTAAGTGGCTGAGTGTAAAGGTTTTGTAGTGTAAGGAAAAGGTCAGTGTAGCCAATCCAAAAGAGTGAAAACATAGCTAATACGCAGGATGTGTCGGGTGTAAGACAATGGATGGGAGAAGTCCAAACTGGTAGGGCCATGGTCTGCTAACCCCCCATAGTAGTAGATAAGTTTAAGGGGAGTTGTGCTTATTTAGTGCCAGGTCATTCATGGCCGCCAAGGTGGTTGCATGGTCGTTCATGGCCGCCAAGGCAATATATTACCCACCTTACCTTCCCTATGTTATTGTGATCATTATAATTATATATTATTTTTTTGAACTCTAACGTATGAAGTAAAACTTTCACTTTTTGACGTTTTTACATATTATAAAAAAATTCCAAAGCCGATATGATTTTGTTTCTGGAATTACACTCGTAACGACTTTTTTTTGGTGCAGGGATGGTGAACATAATGCACACTTACGAGTGGGGTTGGTGAGATAATCCTGGTTGATATTTTTTAATAATATTAAAATAGATATTTTTTAATAATATTAAAATATTACAATTTTAAATTATTTTAATGGTGAAATTGGTTTAATCAATGCATATTCCAGTTTTAGGTTTTTGTGGATAAATAAAGTGAGCTTTATCTTAGGAATTTATTTACACGTAGGTGCTTAAGACTTTGGATTAAAACCAAGTGGTGCTCATTTAAATGTTTTAAATCGTGTATAATATGGCTATTTATTCACGCTATAAAACTATTTACTTTTATATTTAGAATTGACCTTTGGATGGGGACATTTCAAATAGTTGTATTGTTCCAACCATGACAAGGATTTGATCTTGAAGGGATTGGTTTTAATCAAAAGTTAATTTGGCATAAGATGCGTGACTTCCGTGGAAAAATTAAAATTTTTCCAAAGGATAGGAAGCGCTAATTTTTATTTTTTTATCTCGATTGTGTTACGCACAAAGCGTGGTACATTATTTTATCTTATTTTATTTTCATATGGAATCGAAGATAAACGAAGTTCATACATTGAATAGAGTATAGATATACCCTCCAACATCACATGTGACACATGATTTTTAATTTCTTTTGGACTCTACGATAAACGAGATTCACAATCAAATATAAGTTTAGATCTCCCCATGGGACCACTAAAGTCTTAGTTGTTAAAAAGTAGATGGGATTAAAAAAATAAAATTATTCTTCACGTTGACATATTTCTCAATCAAGCTTAATTACTATGTCAACTAATTGTGTTAATGTTTATTATTGAAATTATTATTTTTCAACAATATCAAATCTCCTTCGAAACTTTATGAAATTTAAATATATATTTATGTAGGACACATTGCTTTAAATTATACACAATAATGTCAACTCAAAAGAAGAGTAGAATAATGAAAGTGGCCAATCACACAAAATCAAATATGGAATCACATACTTTTCCTTATATGGCGATGAAAGTTTTTTTTCTAGTAAAAAATTAGCTCATTATATTAGTGAAAATATAATATTTAACATCTTCAAGACCACACATGAGTCCATAGCAGAAATTAGTCTAGAGACCATGCTAAAAAAAACAACTACACACATCCCAACACTCAGGCTGCAACAAGAAATACATAAAACAGGGCAAAAACCCCAACGGAAACCAGAAAAGAAGCAAACACTAGTAGTCGCACGCCCCTAGAGGATCTCAAATTATTTTCCCAACACCGTGCCCCCCTAAAGGACCTCAAAGTGTAAACCAAAACACCGCACATCCCCAGCTAGACCTCAAAGCTTTGGTCCAAAACCTCTTCGAGCCAAGAAAGGAGAGGTCAAGAGGATCAGAGAACCAGAGTTAAGGAATCGCCTGCAATGCAGCTCTGAGTCTCCTCGGCCTCTAAACAACAGTCATCGAAGGGAAATGTCACCACCCGCCCGTAGGTCCTCCTCACGCCCATATCTTGACGCCCATATGAATACCAACTCTGTTGCCGTTGGAATCCTCCACCTCCACCGCTATCGAGACCCTCAGTTAACGAAAAAAACGTAGGTAGGGGAATCAGGCCCGAAAACCAACCCGCCCTGGCCCCTAGGCACCGCCACTAGGTGTCCGCAGCCACCGCAGATCTGCTGGTTCAAAACCTTCGCCGTCGCCAACCGCCAGCCCACGCAAATCCTCGCATAAACTCTCACAACCCTCACCCGCTCACTCTGGAAAGGTCATTGCCCGCGCAAGCCAAGGAGTCCAGGGTTGCGGCTAGTGAGACCTAGCCGCAGAGCCCTCAGGGAAAACCCTAAGTCGACTATCATGACGATGAAACTTAATTGAATGCTGACCAATTAAATACGATGTAATATTGAGAAATCTTATAATGAAAACTTGATATGGTTGTACGTCTAAGTTTATACCTTTGTTACCCAGATGAATAAAAGAGTTGTAGTTGGTCCCATGGCACGTTCATCGAATTGTAATTATCATTTTCCCCAAAGTTGGTGGTAATGATAGAATACATCTCATTCTAAGCACTTTGACTTGGATTCCAAGTTGATCATAGATTTCCTCTCACTAATAGTACCTAAAGTAAAGTTAGCGGTATAAATAATGTATAAATGTCGGCCCCAACGCAGATTGGATCGGGTGTCTGTGTTATCAGATTAGGTGGTATTAACATTCGAGATCAAGGATGGGTCGTGGCTCTCTGTGAGCCAAGGCCACTTATAATGATTTTGGAACTTGTTGGCGGTTGTATGTAGAACGAAGTGCCCTATGGTTTCTGATGACAACGTCCATGTATTGCCTAGAACATAGTTAACAAGTTTGAATTCAAATTTGATTCGAGAAAAAATTCAGACCAACTAGAATTCATTACTGAAAAAATTATACATCTTATAAACACTAAAACATGTTATTTTTTCAAAATTTTAGAAAATATTCATTTGTTTTCAGTTCCTTGTTCCTCGTTCTACTGTTTTTCTCTATTTATTTTGCTAAAATGGATAGCTTTCTTCTTGATATTGGCTTTTTTAGATGTCATTTTTGTTGATATTACGGTAGTTGTGGGAGGTATTAACCTCCACTTGTGACCTTTGATGAGATTAGAATATTCCAGGAAGCAAGGAGAAACCCTAAAAGACTTGGAAATAACCCTAGAAGAGAAGTCGGCTAAAGAAAATATTTGATATTGAGTCTTTAGCCTCCAGAAGAAGAAGTCAGCCCAGACATCTTAGAGAAAGAAATATAAATACAGGACACTAGTTCTCATTTGAGACAGATGTCTCGCAACTACAAAAATCCACTTGTGCGCACTGCAGAAATCCAGTAGTGCGCAAGTCTTGGGAGCAGCTGCAGCTATAATTTCTACAACCTGTAATTTTGGTTCTTCTGGGTTGGACTTTATGATCAGTCTTGGTTATCTTTGCTTGGTGCATTACCCTTGGTTGGCTATTGATTTGCTACTGAAATTCTTCTCTCTATCAAGGTCAAGGTGCTTGGGGGTTGCATTCGTGCCTATGGTTGGGTGACAATATTGCTATATTGTCTATGGTTAAACGAGCACACCCACTTTTCTAATAGGTTATGGGCCCACACATCCTTCATTCAGTCTAACCACTGGAAGGAAGTTAATCCATAAGGTTATCAAGCTCGTTGAATAACTTCCACTAGGGTTTCTATCAGGTGCAGTTACTAAAGCACTGTCGCTAGGGTTACTAGCAGGTGCAGTTGTAAAAACCCTAAAACTCTTGCCCAACACCTTATGATGGAACACCTTACTCAAGGAGAATATATTCTAGTGTGCCTTAGTCCAGCACACCTTTTGGCACTCTCAGAAGGCAAAAACGTCCAGGTTGAGATTTTGGGTCAAAGTCAAAGTTTGACAAGTTATCAGTCAACAGAAATCATGAATGGAAAGATGGATCATCTACACTATTAATCTCTCACATGAACTCTTGAAGATGAAATGTGGATAATTTACAATGGATCTTCGAGGCATATGACAGGAGATCAAGTCAGACTCTCTAATCTGAATGAAAAGAGGACATCCTACAAGGTAGAACTTGGAGATAAGAACACATATCCAGTTGAAGGAATTGGTCAGGCCTCCATCAAATTAAAAACAGGTAACAATGTTCATTTGAGCAATGTCTTATATGTACCTAGTTTAGAAAATAATCTTGTATCCATATCTTTCCTAGAAGACAAAGGAAACATAATAGCCTTTGTAGATGGAAAAGTATTATCTTGGTCTAGAGACTCCAGCATAGAGAACGCTAGAGTTATTGGCACCCGTGAAGGAAGACTATACAGACTACTAGAACGAAATTATGAAGCTCTTGTGCATGATGAAGTCAATCCCAATGAACTTTGGCATAGAAGGTATGCTCATATCAAATATCAAGCATTACCTTTCCTTAAAAAGATGGTTGAAGGAATACCAAAACTACAATCTACACATGAAGGAATTTGCAAAGGATGTGCTCTTGGTAAGAATGTTAAGAAACCATTCTCAAGCAACGATACTAGATCTAAGGAAATCCTAGATTTAATACATTCAGATGTTTGCAGTTCGATGCCAGTCAAATATCTAGGAGGTTCTCTTTACTATGTAATCTTCATAGATGATTACTCAAGAAATAGTTGGTTATATATTTTGAAGACAAAGGATGAAGTTTTCAACAAGTTTCAAGAATTCAAAGTAGAGATAGAGAACCTTACAAATAAGAGAATCAAGACCTTGAGAACAGATAATGGAGGAGAATACACATCAAAGGAATTTTTTGCCTCTTACAAATCAGCAGGGGTTAGGAGGGAGCTAGTTGCTCCTCACAATCCTCAACAAAATGGTGTAGCAGAAAGGAAGAACATATCTATTGAAGAAACTGTGAAGGCACTAATGAACGATCAAGGTTTATCCATGTATTTGTGGGGAGAAGCATCCACGACAACAATATATCTTTAGAACAGACTTCCCCACCACATATTGAAGGATATGACTCCAGAAGAATCCTTCTCAGGAAAGAAACCTAATGTGGAACACTTAAAAATCTTTGGATGCCATGTTTACATTCACATCCCCAAGGATAAAAGGAAGAAATTAGAACCCTCGGGAAAGAAGGGCATATTTGTGGGATACAATGAATCATCCAAAGCCTACAAAATCTATATCGTGGAACAACATAAGGTTGAAGTCAGCAGAGACGTAACCTTCAATGAAAAGATGGCTTCCAAGAAATCCATGGAAGAAACTATAGAAGAAGAAGAGTATGAAGAGCCTAAATAAGAAAGCACATGTCTTCTAGAAGATCAGAATGAGGAAACATAACAACTTGATCATCTGATGCAACCATGTGAACCTATTGAATCAATCATTGTACCCAAAACCAATAAAGGTCCAACTTGGCTTGAAGCTACTCTACAAGAAGCAGAAAGACTCAAAGCTCCAAGTGGCACCTTCAAAAAAAAAAAATCCCAAAAGATTCTCCAACTATGCAGCATGTATGACAAAGATTCTAAATGAAGAACCCATCACATTTGAAGAGGAAACTCAGAAGAAACAATGGAAAGAAGCCATGACAGAAGAACACCAATTCATCGTGAAAAATGATGTATGAGAAATTGTGCCCAGACCCAAAGAAAAATCAATAGTAACCTCAAAATGGGCCTATAAGATAAAATATACATCAAACAGAAGCGTGGAAAAATACAAACCAAGGTTTGTAGCTAGAGGGTTCTACCAGAAGGAGGGAGAAGATTATGATGAGACATTCACTCCTATTTCTAGATATACTTCTATTAGAGACATTATGTCTCTTGTTGCTTCCATGGGATGGAGTTTACATCAGACGGATGTAAAGACAACTTTTCTCAATGGAGCGATTGAAGAAGAAGTATACATTGAACAACCTCAAGGATTTGATGTACACTCCAGAGACACTCATGTTTGCAGACTAAATAAATCCCTGTATGGACTCAAGCAAGCTCCAAGAGATTGGTATGCCAGAGTAGACAACTACTTAATAAGACTTGGTTTCTCCAAGAGTCATGCAGATCCAAATCTCTACTACAAAGTCGTGAACAATGCACCTGTGATTCGATTGCTATATGTCGACGATTTATTCTTGACAGGTGAAGAGTCTCTCATCACCTAGTGTAAGAAGGAACTATATTCTGAGTTCGATATGAAAGACCTTGGTCTCATGCATTATTACTTGGGAGTAGAAGTATGGCATAAGCGCGGTGAAGTATTCCTTGGACAAGGAAAGTATGCAGTGAAGATTCTTCAGAAGTTTGGAATGATGGATTGCAAATCCATGGACACTCCTATGACCACAGATATAAGGAAAGTAAGAGACTCAGATTCTGATCCAGTAGACCCGTCCCTATATCGGTAATTGATTGGGTCATTGATGTATTAAGTGAATACTCGACCATATATTTGCTTTGTTGTAAACACCCTAAGCTAGTTTCAAGTGGGACCTAGACATGAGCATTGGATAACTACAAAGCATGTTCTAAGATATATTCGTGGGACCCTAAACTATGGTTTAATATATACCTCACCCAGTGATATACAACTTCATGTATTCACAGATTTAGATTGGGAAGGGAGTGCAGAAGACAGAAGGAGTACTTGAGGGATGTGTTTCATCTTGGGCTCCGCTATGATATCTTGGGGCAGTAGGAAACATAAGTATGTCGAACTCAGTACAACAGAAGAAAAATATATCGCAGCATATGAAGCATGTACAAAAGAAGTATGACTGATAAAGTTGATTTCTAGATTATTTGATTAGGTTCCAGATTCAACCATAATATACTGTGACAATCAGAGTTGTATAAGATATCCGAACACCCAGTGTTTCATGAACGGTTGAAACAAATTGAGATCAAATACTACTTTATTTGAGATAAATTCTAGGAAGGAGAAGTGAAGCTCCAATATATCTCCACATATGAGAAGACAAAAAATATGTTGACAAAGCCTTTGTCCAGGGTAAAGTTTGCATACTTACGAGACAAGATGGGGCTCGTGGAGATAACTCCCTTAGCTGAAAGGGAAGATAGGGCTCTCTAGGTTGGGAGAGAGCACTAATATATCATTGATTTATGAACAATCATTTTCCAGTTTGGAAAATGGTCCAGGATGGGCAGTTCCTTTCCAGTTCGGAAAGTGGTTTTAGATTTTCTGACAGACAAGCATTTTCCTGTTCAGAAAATGGTCTAAATCAGACAGTCATTTTCGTAATGAAAATGGTCTGATATATTGCTGATGTACCATAGACAATGATTCCCCTTGTGGCCAGTGTGGGGGAATAGTACAGGACAATCATTCTTCTTGGGAGTCACTCTCAGTAGTGGTAAAGTAGAATGGTTCACCTCACCGGACAATCATTCTTTCAAAGTTCATAGTTGTGAGCATTTTCGAAGAATGGTCCGTTTTGGAGGTTGGTACAGGACAATCATTTCCTTAGGAAATGGTCCAGACAATCATTCCGTATGGAAGACTCATTCTATCCAGGCTGCACTATGCTTAGTTCCAGAGGAATGGCCCAGTTAGGTGAATGGTCCAGGTTCAACAATCATGGACAAACATTCCCTAGGGTGGACTCATTTTATCCAGGTTTCACTATGTTTAGTGCCAGAGGAATGGCCCAGTTAGGTGAATGGTCCAGGCTCAGAAAATTAGGGACAATTATTCTTCCATGCTTGGGAAGAATAGTCCAAATAGTCCATGGTTGATGCTTTTATTGTATGAGGGCATGTGCTCTTCCATATATCACATATGTGAGTGGAAGAATATCCCAGATGACTCAACTTGTATCATGATATTGTTGATATCAGATGATATGACTGTTGTAGAGACTGTATGTCTCTGGACAATAGTTGTATACTACTGTGGTGGATGTTGACACATACCCCCACCTCAGTAGGGTCTGCTTGACCTCCTGACCTATGGGTCTTCAATTTCCTTTGAGCCGAAATGACTCTTTGATTCCCAGCTGGAATCTTCAACACGTATAACCACGGGTCCTTTTCTACACTCCACCTATGCAAACACGCACTAGACGCGAGCCTCCACTCCACGTGACCACTAGCGCGGCCATAGGATTAACCCCAAAAGGGTGCACCACATTTCACGATGTTGGGACTTCTATTACAAGGCACCCTGACTCTTCCAAGTCCCGAAATTTTGAAATAGGCTAATGGTCTCTAGCTCCTCCCTTAACTCTCCACTGATGTGACCCTTGGCTGCGACCTAGGGACCAACTTTTGGCGTGTTGGGATTTCCCGTATCGGGGATTTGTGATGTAGATTTCTCCCTTCGCCCGATAGCCGAAATCGTGATATTTCTCCGCCACAGATCAATGGTCCCAAACCTTCGAAGATCTGATGATCCAGATTACGTCGAGATTTCGTGTATTGCGACTTCCGGGTAGTTGTTTCTCTACACTTTCGACTCCCGAAATGCCGAAATTTCAAAGCGCCAAATCAACGGTTCTCGCTCCTCTGGATCTAATGGATGCTATCCCTCCTGAGCTTGCGAGTGTTGAAAGACTCTTGCCTTTATCCTCCCTGCAACTCCACTGGGTCTAATGATCCACGGGTATCGACGTTTCTCCCTTCGAGATTTTCCACTGTTCGTTCAGGTTCTCGATGTTCCTGGCCAAACAACTCGACATCTTTCCTCCTAAGATTTATTTCTGCAAGGTGACTCTAAACCTCATCCTTCCTTCGAACTCTTCGAAGTCTCTATCTCTCTTGATCTTGGTTCTTGCTACAAACTCAAGGATTCTAGGGAATTCTTGCGCACACTCCTTGTGACCTTCACGATAATCGTTTATTATCTGATGTCTTCCACCTCTGCACATTCCTTACGACAAAAATTCTTCGACCACTCACTTGGGTTGGAAAATTCTAAGATTTCAACCGGCCTACGCACACATTGCACGGCTCTGTGCTATACTTTCACTTCTGTTGGTATAATAACAATGGTATCCCTCCTGAGCTTTTCCGAGATAAACTCATAATCTCATCAACGCACTCCTTGCGGACTTTCATTGCACTCCTTGCAGGAATTCTCAGGAAGAGAAACAATTGAAACTTACACTCTCCCTCTCACAGATTTCATACATTCAACATGAAATCACAGGTACACACACAACATTAAAACAAATGCAAACAAAGTATATAAGAAAACTGTAAACATACCATTCAATAGATGCAAACAATGACCATAACAACACCATGAAATTGGATCAAAGCATTCTTATATTAATTTAAGTTCTTTTGTACATGGATTCAATAGCAACAACTATCTGCTCATACAACTTCTAAAATATTTGTTCTTCTCTGCTCTCCTATGCTCTCTTTCTCTACAACTTCTAACTACTATGAGAATAATGATACAATAAAATACATATGAGGGAGCTTTCTCGAGTTTTCCCTCATACAACCTCAAGCTATCTAATCGAATTAAAGCCTACATCTACTTTACATTCATTACATTAAATGCCTACAACCGATAGATGAGAGAAAATGCTCAATATCCGCATTACAATCCCCAAAACATTTAAGGGCAATTACATCCTTCCAGCTATTACATTAATGTTTCATCTTTTAAAATACAAAACGTCTTCAAAATGCACGTTGGTGCATATTCAACTGTCCTCCACTTGCGCTTTCTTGCGATGCTCCTGCATCATACTCCTCTGGCTAAAACATTCATGGACTTCGGTCCATGAGCTCCTGCACCGTCTGTCCATGTTTCTGGATATCTATTTCACTTTTCCAGCTGGCATCCTCAATCGGGTTTCCTTTCCATTTTACCAAATATTCAAGATGTGTTTTCCTCCAGGTCTTCTTGCTAACTCTCTGATCAATGATCTTTTCCATATGCGGATTTTCAACTACAGGTATCTGTTTGACCCACTGAACTTCCTTTTGATTCTCTTCTCCTCCTGCTTCATCTTCTTTGTAAGGATACATATCTTCTATGTTGAATATGGGTGATATGCCCACACCATTTGGCAATTCTATCTCATAAGCATTTGCCTCAAATTTCCATAAAATCTTACACGACCCTATCTTTTTCATTTTCAGTTTATTATATGTTCCCCTTGGGAACCTTTATTTTCTAAGGTGTGCTAAAACCAAATCTCCCACTTCAAATTTAATCTCTCTCCTGTGTTGATCTGCTCTGCGCTTGTATTCCTAGTTGGAACTCTGCAACTGCTCTTTCATCTTACTGTGGAGCTCCTGCATCTCTACTACAAAATCTTCCACTCCAACACTTCTGAATTCACTCTGCTCTAAGTCTCTCACTCAGACACTCCCCTTGGATTCATTCCATACATTATCTAGAATGGGCTATGTCCTGTCCTCCGGTTAGGTGAGTCGTTATATGCAAATTCCACTTGCTGCATAATCTGATCCCACTGACTATGATGTTCAACTACTAAACTCCTCAATAAGTCCCCCAAACTTCGATTTACTACCTCAGCCTGTCCATCCGTCTGAGGGTGATATGCTAAGATAAAAGATAAATCTATTCCCAGCTTCTTCCATAGTGTCCTCCAGAAATGACCAACAAATTTGGTATCCCTGTCTGAAAAAATACTCTTGGGTAAACCATGAAGTCGAACAACTTCTTTGAAAAACAGATTTGCAATGTGTATTTCATCATTGGTTTTTTGACATGGAATGAAATGTGCCATTTTTGAGAATCTATCGACTACCATGAATATGGAATCACAAGCTCTCTGTGTCCTTGGCAGTCCTAACACAAAATCCATGCTTACCGTGTCCCATGGCCTCTCTGGTACTGGCAATGGTTGATACAATCATGTATTCTGTCTTTTCCCCTTTGCATGCTAGTAGATTCTACATCCACTGACAAATTTCTTGACATCTATCCTCATCCCTGGCCAATAATATAAATTGTTTAGTTGTGCAAATGTTTTGTCATGGATGAAATGTCCAACCAATCCCCCACTATGTTTTTCCTTTACAAGGTTTTCTCTCATAGAGCTCTTCGGGATACACAACTGATTCCCTCTAAATAACAGTCCATCCTGAATTAAATATTCAATCCATTGGCTTCTATCTCTCAGAACTGGATTCTCACATGCTTCATAAGCGTCCTTGAAATATGAATCATCTCTGTACATATCCTTAAGGCTATCAAAACCTAAGGTCTTCACATGAAACTCCTTCAGAATCAAACATTTCCTGCTCAATGCATCAACAACCTTGTTAGCAGTTCTAGAAATGTGCTTTGTAACAAAAGTAAAGTTCTGCATAAATTCAACCCATTTTGCATGTTTCTGGTTCAATTTCTCCTATTTGGTTATAAACTGTAAGGCATGGTTGTCACTATACAAAACAAACTCCTTCGGAACCCAGTAGTGCCTCCATTTCTTCAACGTTTGTATGACTGCATAAAACTCTTTATCATACGCGGAATATTTCATCTTGGTCTCGTTCAGATTCTCACTGAAGTATGCAATTGGTCTATTGTCCTGACTTAAGACTGCTCCAACTACGAATCCACTTGCATCACATCTGAATTGAAATGTTTTACTGAAATCTGGCAGAACCAGAACTGGTTGTTCGGTTATCTTCTCCTTTAACAACCTAAGACTTCTTTCTGCTTCCTCTGTCCAATGAAAAGATTTATGTCTTTTCTTGACTGTGTCCATCATCGGTGCACTAATCCCACTAAAATTTATGATGAACTTCCTGTAAAAACTGGCTATTCCATGGAATCTTCTGACTTCAAAGATATTCCTCGGCAATGGCCATTCTTTGATCGCTTTTACCTTCTCATGATCCATCTTCAACTTATTCGAAGAGATTACAAAACCCAAATAAATGAGTTATGTCTTCATGAAAGACGACTTCTTCAGATTTATCAACAACTTCTCTTGCTGCAACCTCCTCATCACTAGAGTTAAATGTCTCAAATTGTCTCTCTCAGTCTTACTGAAGATCAATATATCATCAAGATACATGAAATTTTCCAATGAAATCTTTCAAGACTTCGTTCATTAATCTCATAAAATTACTTGGCGCATTTGTCAAGCCAAATGGCATGACAAGCCAATCATACAACCCTTCATTCGTCTTGGATGTTGTCTTCCATTTATCACCTTCTCTCATCCTAATATGATGATATCCGCTCTTCAAATCAATTTTTGAAAAAAACTTTGCCCCACTCAAGCAATTCATCAAGTCATCCATCCTGGGTAAAGGAAATCTATACCTGATGGTGATTTTGTTTATATCCCTCGAGTCTGTACACATCCTCCATCCACCATCTTTCTTCGGACTTAACATTGTTGGTACAACGCATGGACTCAAGATTTCCCTAATCAACCCTTTGTCCATCAAATCTTGGACTTACTTCTTGACCTCTTCATTCTCCTGCGGCATCAGCCTATACGCTGCTTTGTTTGTTAAACTCGCTCCTGCTATAAGGTCAATGTGATGGCTTATACTTTTGATGGGCGACAACGAACAAGGCAAATTTTCCACCACTATATCAGCGAAGTTCTCCAGCAGTTCTTGAATTTCCTCCAGTAGATCATCTATCGAGGTACTAGTCAAGATGACTCTAGGTTCTTACCACAACAAACTACATGTCTTGATCATTCTTGACTTCATCCAGAAGTTCCTTCCCACTCATGAGAAGTATAGTATTGTTTGCTTCTGCTTTCACCTTCTTGTCTTCAATTGGTAGCAACATATGCGTCCTACCATTCTTTTCCAAGATATAGGTGTTTTTTATTCTGTCATGAACAACATTTAGGTCATATTGCCATGGTCTCCCCAACAAAAGATGACATACATCCATGGGAATAACATCACATAAGATCTCATTTCTATAACCCCCTATCTTAAATTCAACTAAACATTGTTTAGTGATTGTTACCTAATGTCCCTTTTGCAACCACGCAACCTTATATGGGCTTGGATGTGCAATTGTCTCCAATTCTAGTTTTTCCACCATCTCTGTGGATACTAGATTATCCGTGATTCCACTATAAAATATTACCTTGCATACCCTATCCTTGGTTTTGCAAGCAATCCTAAACAAATTGTTCCTCTGGACTAGATTCTCCATCTCTTTTTCTAACTTCAAGAGAATTTTCCTCATCATTAAGGATCTTCCACCTTCTACATCTTCTGCCTCAACATTTCACCTTTGCGCTTCTGAAATGTGAGCTTCTCCTCCTCCATCTCTTTTTCTATCAGTACATTCCCACGATTTGTGTTCGATATTTCCATAGACAAAACACTTTATTTCACCTCCTCTGCCTCTTCCTTTTCCTCTTTCTCGCGGAAAAGTGTTCCTGTCGGCATATTGTCTTCCTTGTGAACTTCCTCCCCTTTCTGGGTGGTTATAAGGTTTATTCTCTTCATCCTTGGGCTTCTATACTCTATCTTGGGAAACTGCTTTGCCTCTTCTCTGACTTCTACCTCTGCCCCTTTGACCTTTCTTTCGGACCAATTTCTCTTTAGCTTTCAGAGCAATCTGATAAGAATCTTCTACAATCCTGATTGTCACCATGCTCATCTCATCCTGAATCTCATATCTCAGGCCATTCATATATCTGGTGACATTTTCATCATCACTCTCATGGTGACCAGCTCTAATGTTTATCCTGTAAAACTCCTCAGTGTATTCCTTCACTGTCATCCCTTTTTGGCTCAAATTCTGCATTATTCGGAACATATTGATTTGGTAATCTCTGGGTATGAATTTGGATTTCATCTTTTCTACCATTCTATCCCATCTTTTGATTCTTTCTTTTCCTTTGCAATGCCTGTCATCTTGTAGTTCATCCCACCACAGTGCTGCATGCCCTTTCAGTCTAGTGACAACGTGCTTTACTTTCCTGTCCTCTTCGATATCTTCATAATTGAAATATTTATCCAGAGCTCTAAACCAATCTAACACCTCCTCAACGTCTAAGCTGCCTTCGTACATTGGGATGTCCATTTTTTCTCTGGCACCGATTCTTGCAATAGCCTTGAATAGAAGTTCTCCTGCAACATCTTTGGATACAACTTCTTCTTCGGCTCCTTCTTCATTTAAACTTTCGGCCTCACTGATATCTCTAGTATCAGGTGTTCACCTTTGTGTTGTCTCCATAGCATCCAATCGAGCATGAAGTTCTCTCATTTCCCTTTCCACAGCTGGATTGGGAATAACTCTCTCTTGATGTCTTCTTGGTGGCATTGTTTCAATCTGTTCACGCAAAATTCAAATCACAACTATTCCCTGTCTTCCCTCTACAAAAAAAATAAATTGTTAGCTCGGATACCACCTGATGCAGACCCCCACCTCAGCAGGGTCTACTTGACCTCCCAGCCTATGGATGTTCAATTTCCTTTGAGCCGAAATGACTCTTTGATTCCCAGCTGAAATATTCAACACGTATAACCACAGGTCCTTTTCTACAGTCCGTCTGCGCAAACATGCACTAAATGCAAGCCTCCACTCCACATGACCACTAGCGCGACCACAGGCTTAACCCCAAAATTGTGCATCGCGTTTCGTGATGTCAGGACTTCCGTTACAAGGCACCCCAACTCTTCTAAGTCCCGAAATTCCAAAATGGGCTAACGGTCTCTAGCTCCTCCCTTAACTCTTCACTGATGTGACCATCGGCTGCGACCTAGGGCCCAAATTTTGGCGCGTCAGGATTTGCGATGTAGCTTTCTCCCTTCGCCCTATAGTCGAAATCACGATATTTCTCCACCACAGATAAACGGTCCCAAACCTTTGGTGATCTGATGATCCAGATTACGTCGGGATTTCGCGTATCGCAACTTCCGGGTAGTTGTTTCCTCTACACTTCTGACTTCTGAAATGCCAAAATTTCAAAGCACCAAATCAACATCTCTCACTCCTCTAGATCTAACGGCTGCTATCCCTCCTGGGCTTGCGAGTGTTGAAATACTCTTGCCTTTATCATCCCTGCAACTCCACTGGGTTTAACGGTCCACGGGTATCGACGTTTCTCCCTCCGAGAGTTTCCACCGTCCGTTCAGGTTCTTGATGTTCCTGGCAAAATAAATTAGCGTCTTTCCTCCCGAGCTTGATTTCTGCGAGGTGACTCCAAACCTCGTCCTTCCTTCAAAATCTTCGAAGTCTCTATCCCTCTTGAGCTTGGTTCTTGCTACAAACTCAAGGATTCTAGGGAATTCTTGCGCGCACTCCTTGCGACCTTCATGATAATTTTTTATTATCTGATGTCTTCCACCTCTGCGCACTCCTTGCGACATAAATCCTTCGACCACTCACTTGGGTTGGAAAAGTATAAGACTTCAACTAACCCGCGCACACCTTGCACGAATCTGTTCTATACCTGCACTTCTGCTGGTATAAAAACAACGGTATCCCTCCTGAGATTTTCCGAGATAAACTCAGAATCTCATCAACGAACTCCTTGCGAACTTTCACTGCACTCCTTGTAGGAGTTCCTAGGAAGAGAAACAATTGAAACTTACACTCTCCCTCTCATAGACTTCATACATTCAACATGAAATTGCAGATACACACACAACATTGAAACAAATGCAAACAGAGTATACAAGCAAACTGTAAACATACCATTCAATAGATGAAAACAATGACCATAACAACACCATGAAATTGGATCAAAGCATTCTTATATTAATTTAAGTGATTCTATACATGGATTCAATAGTGACAACTATCTGCTCATACAACTTCTACAATCTATGTTCTTCTCTGCTCTCCTATGCTCTCTTTCTCTACAACTTCTAACTACTATGAGAATAATGATACAATAAAATACATACGAGGGAGATTTCTCGAGTTTTCCCTCCTACAACCTCAAGCTATCTAATCGAATTAAAGCCTACATCTACTTTACATTCATTACATTAAATGCCTACAATGGACAGATGAGATCAAACGCTCAAGATCCACGTTACAATCCCCAAAACATTTAAGGGTAGTTACATCCTTCCAGCTATTACATTAATGTTTCATCTTTTAAAATTCAAAACGTCTTCAAAATGCGTGCTAGTGCATATCCAGTTGTACTCCACTTGTGCTTGCTTGTGATGCTCCTGCATTAGATGTGTTCCATTGATTGTGACTATGTGTCACTGGCTACTTGGTATCGTTGTGTACCACTGGATAGTAGTTATGTACTACTATGGATAGACACAGTTGTGTTCTATCAAATGACATTGTACTGATTGTCATGGAGATTATCCAGTTGGATAATGTTGACGGTGCTCGTGATTTGATCATGAGATAGTCTGTGTGGCTATCATGATCCTACTGGTTGAATGGTCTGTTTGTGCTTAATACCATTTCCTTTTATACCTCCCTAGCTAGGAGGGAGTGTTGATATTATGGTAGCTGCGGGAGGTATTAACCTCCACTTGTGACCTTTGATGAGATTAGAATATTCTAGGAAGCAAGGAGAAACCCTAAAATACTTGGACATAACCCTAGAAGAGAAGTCGACTAAAGAAAATATTTTATATTGAGTCTTTAGTCTCCAGAAGAAGAAGTCGGCCCAGACAACTTAGAGAAAGCATTATAAATACATGACACTAGTTCTAATTTGAGACAGATATCTTGCAACTGTAGAAATCCACTTGTATGCACTACAAAAATCTAGTAGTGCACGAGTCTTGGAAGCAACTGCAATTTCTGCAACCTGTAATTTCGATTCTTTTGGGTTGGAATTTTTGATCAGTCTTGGTTATATTTTCTTGGTGCATTATCCTTGGTTGGATATTGATTTGATACGAGAATTCTTCTCTCTGTCAAGGTCAAGGTGCTCGGGGGTGGCATTCGTGCCTATGGTTGAGTGACAATATTTCTATATTTTCTATGGTTAAACGAGCACACCCACTTTTCTAACAATTTGACCATAATGTCTATACCAAGAAAGTAGGAAACCATCTCATAACACTTTTTATTTATGACCATAATGTCTTTGAAAATAAAGTAGGAAACCATCTCATAACAATTTTTCTTTATGTTTACGATCTTATCCTCAATTGTAGTGATCCTAAACTTTTAATCCATGTGAAATCTAGCCTTGAAAAGAAAATTGAAATGACAAACTTATGTTATTTGTATTATTTCCGTGGCCTCCAAATATTGAAAACTAGGGAAGGAATTTCCCTTTCTGACTATAAGTATGCATGTGACCTTCTTCACCATTTTCACATAGAATATTCTAAACTGGCCCCTTCTAGTTTGGAGTCAAACTTGCTGCCACATGTACTACTCATGAAGTCGATGCCACTTTGTATTGTCAGTTAGTTAATAGCCTCTTATATTTGACTCATACATGTCCTGATATTTCCTTTGATGTTGGTCTTGTTGCCCAGTATATGGAAACACCCTATGAAAGCCATTAGAGAGTTGAAAAAATGATACTTCAATATATTTAGGGTACAATCCAGTTTGGGATACATTACAATTCAAAGGGACTCCTTTGTTGGTTGGTTTCACTGACTAAGATTGGGTCAGTGGCCTTGATGATCAGAAGCCTACCATAGGATATGTTTATAGCCTTGGTTCTAGACATGTCACTTGGGCTTGTAAGAAACAACACTTGGGCTTGTAAGAAACAACATGTTATTTCTCTTTCTTTAGCAAAAGCGGAGTACTAAGCAACGATTAATGCAAGTCAAGAAGCCTTATGGCTTTGACAAATCCTTTCAGATATTGGATTCTAGTAGTAACATCCGACCACCATCTGGTATGAAAATCAGAGTGCTATCAAGTTCGGAAAATATCCATTTCAACATCAACACAACAAACATGTTGAGATACAAATGCAATTCATCAGAAATCACATTCATGATCAAGTTATTGAAGTGCTCTTTTTCCCTACAAAAAATCAAGTTGTAGACATTTTCACAAAGTCTCTTACAAAAACAAAGTTTTCCAAACTTCGATCTATGTTAGGAGTTTATAAAATTTTCACTAAGTGGGGATGAGATTGCTGGTTGTGGAGCTTGCTTATCTTCTTGATTCATAGGTCTTTGTTTTCAGTCGGGTTTATACCCCACAAAGACTGTACACCCCTCTATGCGGGGGGGTTGCAGGGAGGGCTTTCCCCCTAAGGAAAAATTTCCTTGTAAATGTATATTGTAATTTTGTAGTCAATACAGACTATTCATTATAAGGTCGTACATCCAACGGTAGAGATTATGTTAGGTTTTTTTTTCCTAGAAGGAAACCCTCTTTTATGAGGGAATTGTATTGCGACTGTGTATTATTGTGAATATTGTATTCTTAGAGAGGAGACTGTGAGAGAAATAAGAGGAATCTACAGCAGGTGTGTTGTAGGTTGTATCCCTTCATTTTGTTGGATAATAATAAAGGAAGGACCTAATAATTTCTTTGGTGGACGTAGCCCACACTGGGTGAACCACATATATCAATGTCTCTATTGTATTGTATATTTTTTGTGTTTTATTTCCGCATTTGTTTTATTTTATTACTCCGCGATCATTTGTTTCCAACAACTGGTATCAGAGCGAAAGGAAACTCGCAGGAAAAGAGGGTTGATGGTTCGAGTGGGAGCAATGACGGAAGATGGAAAGTTTAGGGTCGAGAAATTTAATGACCAAAACTACTAGTTATGGAAGATGTAGATGGTTGATTATTTATATCAGAGGATCTATTCCTACCATTGGATGGAATAGAAAAGAATACAACGACCATGAAGGATGAAGAATGGGAGGTTCTTGATAGAAAGGCACTAGGAATGATACGACTGATCCCGACAGCGTCAGTGGCTTTCAATATTTCAAAAGAAAAGACAATGAAGGAGCAAATGGACACATTGGCTAAACTGTATGAAAAACCATTGGCATCCAATAAGGTATTTCTAATGAAGAGATTATTTAATATGAAGATGTCAGAAGGTGGGTCTGTTGTATATCATTTAAATAAATTTAATACGGTTACTAATTAGCCAAGTTCTGTAAAAGTGGAGTTTGATGATGAGGTTAGGGATATTCTAATATTGTGCTCATTGCTAGAAAGATGGAACAACTTGGTCATGGCTATAATTAACTCTATCTCTTGTTCAAACACTCTAAAATTTGATGATGTTGTTGGTGTTATCCTTAGCGAGGAAATGCAATGAAAAATCATAGGTGAGACATCAGGTAATGCATTAAACATGGAGAACAGGGGAAGACAAAAGGATAGAGGAAAGGGCTCAGGGAATAGTGGGAATTCTAGGAAGGGCAGATCCAAATCCAGACTGAGAAAGATAGAGTGTTGGAATTGTGGGAAGAAAGGACATCTGAAGAAATACTGCAGAGATCTAAAGAAACAAAGAGATGGACAACGAGAGAAAAATCAGGAAGCAAATGTAACCAATGATGTGTTACAAGATGCTTTGATTCTTTCTATAGATAATATTTTTGAGTCTTGGGTAGTATATTCATGGGCTTCATTTCATGCCACACCTCATAGGAAACATTTTCTAGATTATGTTCAAGATGATTTTGGACATGTTCATTTGGGTGATGATGCACCATGAAAAATTGTTGGAATGAGAAAGGTACAAATAAAGAAAAATAATGGAAATCAATGGTTGTTGAAAGAGGTAAGACATGTTCCAGATATAAGGAAAAATATAATTTCAATAGGACAGTTGGCAAGTGAAGGTTGTATATTCATATTTACAGATAAGGCATGGAAGGTCACCAAGGGATCACTGGTGATAACAAAAGGAGAGAATGTAGGTACATTGTATTTATGTATGGGTAATAATGACTCTTCTATCTCTTTAGCTTCTACAGGAGTGGATACAACATTGTGGCATCATAGGCTTGGACACATGAGTGAGAATAGGGTGCAGATACTTCACAAAAGAAATTTGTTGCTAGATACTAAACAAATTGATTTGGATTTCTGTGAGCATTGTGTATATGGAAAACAAAAGAGAGTTAGATTTCTCAGAGTCGAAAAAGAAAAGAACAGTGAAAGGTTAGAGCTTGTGCATATAGATGTATGGGGACAAACTCATGTGTCATGTCTTGGTGGATCTCGTTATTATGTTACTTTTATTGATGATGCAACTAGAAAAACTTGGGTTTATTGCAATCAACAAAAATATGATGCTTTTGATACTTTTAAGAAATGGAAAGCTTTGGTTGAGAATGAGACAGGAAAAAGGTTGAAGTCTCTCAGATCAAACAATGGAGGTGAATACTGCAGCAAGGCATTTGATGATTATTGTTCATACCATGGAATTTGTAGAGAGAATACAATTCCATGAATACCACAAGAAAATGGTGTGTCAGAAAGGATGAACATGACCATCATGGAGCGTGCAAGGAGTATGAGATTGCATGCAGGGTTTCCCTTACAGTTTTGGGCAGATGTTGTAGACATTGGTGTTTACTTGATAAGCATAAGACCTTCAAGTTCTTTGGATGGTGGCATTATAGAGGAGGAATGGACAAGTAAAAAGGTAAACTGTTCATTTATGAAGACTTTCGATTGTGAAGCATTTGTCCATATTGATAAAGAAAATAGAACAAATCGAGAAGCAAAATCCAAGAAGTGTACCTTTATTGGATATGGTGTTAACGATTTTGGTTATCGCTTATGGTATTATGAAAATAACAAAATCATTAGGAGTAGAGATGTCATATTCAATGAGAAGGTCATGTATAAATATCAGTTGTAGGGAAGGAAATAAGAAGAAGAAAAACCAGAATACACAGTGCTTGATGAGATCTCTGAAAATAAATCCCAAAGGTACCAGAAAATCAAAATGTATGCCAACGGGAGGAACAAGTACCTCAAACTACTGCAAGTGTTGTTAGAATATCTACCAGGTTAAGTAGACCCCCTGAACGATAATCTCCTTCATTATATTATTTATTGTTGACTGATTCTGGTGAACCAGAAAGTTCTGAAGCAACAATGCAGGTAGACACTAAAGGGAAGTGGGAGCAAGGCATGAAAGAGGAAATGGATTCATTGGTAAATAACCAGACTTAAGACTTGGTTCAGTTGCCTACAGGAAAAAGAGCATTGCAAAATAAATGGGTTTACAGGTTGAAGGAAGAAGATGGAGGAATAAAATGGTACAAGGCTAGACTTGTTGTAAAGGGGTATGCACAAAAGAAAGGTCTACATTTTGCTGAATTTTTTTCTCTTGTTGTTAAAATGACTTCAATTAGGACTATTTTAAGTCTTGTGGCCACATAAGATTTTCATCTTGAACAGTTAGATGTAAAAACTTCTTTTCTCCATGGGGATTTGAATGAAAAGATTTGTATGTAGAAGCCACAGGGGTATGAGGTCAAAGGGAATGAAAATTTAGTATATAGGTTAAAGAATATCTTGTATGGCCTAAAGCAAGCTCCAAGGTAGTGGTATTTGAAGTTTGTCAAGTTTATGACAGAACAAGGTTATAGTATATGTCATTTTGATCACTGTGTTTATTTTAGAAGGCTAGAAAATGAAAGCTATATTATATTGATATTTTATGTAGATGACATGATTGTTGCAGGGTCTAATATGAAGGATATAAATGTGCTCAAGAAGAAATTAGTTAATTCATTTGGGATGAAGGATTTGGGTGCTGCAAAGAAAATCCTTGGTATGAGAATAACAAGAGACAAGAAAAATCACAAATTGACATTGTCTCAGGGTGAGTACATAGAAAAGGTGGTGAAGAGGTTTAGAATGTAGAATGAAAAACTAGTTAGTACACCTTTGTCCATCCATTTCAAATTAACTAAGGAAATGTGTCCCAAGACACGGGAGGACTATAACACCAAGGTCCCTTATTCATCAGTAGTTGGCAGCTTGATGTATGTGATGTTTTGAACAAGACTAGATATTGCATATGCAGTGGGAGTTGTGAGAAGGTATATGAACAATTCAGGTAAAGAACATTGGGAGGCAATAAAGTGGATTCTCAGGTATTTGAGAGGTACTTCTACTCATGCATTATGTTTTGGAGGTTCAAACATTGTTCTACAATGATATGTTGATTCATATATGGCAGATGATAAAGATAGAAGGAGGAGCACCACAGGCTATGTTTTTACTATAGGTGGAACAACAATAAGTTGGATTTCAAAACTACAAAAGGTTGTTGCACTTTCAACAACAGAAGCAGAGTATGTTGCTGCTACAGAGGCTAGTAAAGAAATGATTTGGTTATAGAGGTTTATGGAGGAATTGGGAAAGAAGTAGGAGAATAGCAGGTTGTACTATGACAGTAATAATACAATTCATCTTGCAAATAAATCAACCTTCCAGCCAAATACTAATCATATACAACTCAGGTACCATTTCATATGATCTGTCTTGGAAGATGGACATTTGAAGTTGGAAAAGATACATACTAACCAGAATCCTGCAGACATGTTAACAAAGGGAGTAACCAAGGAGAAAATGAGTTCCTGCTCAGTTTCAGTTGGCCTTCAAGAATGAAGGTGAAGATGGGAAATTTGTTAGGTCCAAGAAGGATCATAGTCCAACAGATATAGCAACAGTGGAGTTGTTGTGATCAGTCTCAAAGTGGGAGATTGTTGGCTGTGGAGCCTGATTATCTTCCTGATTCATAGGTCTTTGTTTTCAGCCGTGTTTATACCCCATGAAAACTGTACGCCCTGGAAGATTGTACACCCCTCCAAGCGGGGGGTTGTAGGGGGGATTTCCCCCTCTATGGGGTTTGGGGGCGAAGCCCCCAAAGGAAAATTTTCCTTGTAGATCATAGTCAATCTAGATCATTCATTATAAGGTTGTAGATCTGACGGTAGAGATTATGTTAGGGTTTTTTTCCCTAGAAGGCAACCCTCTTTTATGAGGGAATTGTATTGGAGCTGTGTATTATTGCGAATATTGTATTATGAGAGAGGAGACAGTGAGAGAAAGAAGAGGAATTTACAACGGGTGTGTTGTAGGTTGTATCCCTTCATTTGTTGGATAATAATAAAGGAAGGACCTGACAATTTCTCTGGTGGACGTAGCCCGCACTGGTTGAACCACATATATTTGTGTCTTTATTGTATTATGTATTTTCTATGTTTTATTTCCACATTTGTTTTATTATTTTGCTCCGCGATCCTATTTTTCCAACAGAGATCTAATGCATGCTTCCTTCTCTTATTGTGACACTTCTGTAAATCCTTCAATCCTATCCCAAGTTTTTCTGAAGGAGGGATGTTAGGATATTTAGACAGTTAGGACTTAGTTAAGTTCAACTTGGTCTAATATATCTTTAGGTAAAAGTGTGTTTATTTAATATGCATTAGTATGCATTTGTAGTTATGTAATCCGATGTTCATGATATGTTCTAGACATAGAGTCCGACAACTCATATTTTCCTCAATCTTAATGACTATAATGATCCATGGCTTAGAAACCAATTAGTCCATAATCTCTATTTCAAGAGAATGGAAGGTCATTTGTTCATGATAATTTGTGAGAAACCCTCTTGTAATGTTTTTTTTTTGCATTAATATATTTCCCCAAGTGGCCACATTGGTTGGGGTCGTGGACTATTTCTCTCTTTGATGGTTTTAACTACATAAAAACATCGATGTATTGATCTTTGATATGGTTATGTGAATGGTTATTGAAGGTGTTCTTATTGTGTGGGAATACCCTATTTATTTAACAACGTTGATGTTGGTATCCTTTGGTCCTATGCCCATGTTATCAATCACTACAATTCTTTTATTTTGTGCATTTTGGTAGTTATGCTAATCACTAACAAGATGATGTAGAAGCTCAAAGAGGGGTACTACAATGATGTGTATGATATGGTATGTAACCATATATTTGATTTAGTTACATCCTTCCTTGAATTTATTAGGGGAAATCAATTTGAGGAATTCTCTGGGATGTAATAGGAAATCCTATTGTGTTTCAATTTTAATGGGGCATGTTTGAGCATGAATTTCTTTGGCAACAACATTTAATAATTGTATCAAGAGAAGGAGGTGCACTATATAGCCCAATGTATATGACATGTGTAATGTAACTTAACACTAATAAAATTTAAGGACCATGGAAAAAATGTCTACCATATTATTAAAAATAAATATAAAAAAACTAACAAGAAAAACAATTTTGAGCTTCAATTTATTTTATATACAAAGAATGGTGAATACAAATTTAACAATTTAAATGTTATTACATTGTAAGGAATTTTTCATTATGAGCCTTATGTCCTCGGATGTGACAATTAGTGTGCATGAGCCATCAATTTTCCGTTGATGACCTTTTGATCTCTTTAAACCATTGGTAGTCGATGCCAACCTCATGTGACTCCTACTACCCTCTTTCCTATGGTTTTATTGCTATCTTCCAACCTTCTGAACCTCCCAAAACTCCCCACCACCCTGTTTCCTAGGATTTTACTATTATTCTTTTGTGATTTTGCCAAATGTATTTCCCCCTTCACCAACTATTCTATGCTATATTTGTTTCCCCCTTCACTAGTTATTATCTACACCATTGATGGCATTTTCACCCCAGTCGAATTTTCTCTCTCTCTCTCTCTCTCTCTCTCTCTCTCTCTCTCTCTCTCTCTCTCTACTTTGCCTCACATCTTTGTCTATTGTTTTACTCATTGGTTAACTTGCTTTTTGTGCTACTCTCATTGGTAAGGATGGATCTCTTTGCCTTTTTTCTGATAATAAATATAGGTCATCCTTTATTATTTCAAGATAAAGCCTATTCCAATATCATTATGTTTTCTTCATATTTGCATAACAAAATAGGTTAGAAATGTATTCAAATCATAGGTTAGAAATGTATTCAAATTAATCATTCCATGTGAGTTGTCCATATCCTTACCCTATTTACTTAACAAGCTTCTACTTTCACATGCATCTTATGTATCTCCTTTTCTATTTTCTAAATGTATTCTTTGCAATAATACTTTCTTTATATTGGTCCTCAAGGTCATCATGACCACAACCACTATGATAGGAACTCCATTTTTTTTTTCACTTCCACCTCATTTCCATTCACATGTCATCTCCTCATCATTCCAAGAACCATTGCTTACCAAACATGGCTCTCTGCCTTGGCCCCCTTCCTCTTCTGCCATAAAAATAACTATTCCAATCTTAACATTGACCTCCTATCATACAAATTGGGAAATAAAGGGTCACTCTGAATCAAATAGATCCCTTGGTCGATTCAAGAGCCATGATATCATGTTCTTTGCTCACTCTATTGATATTTTTTGTTCTCAAATCTAGACCAATCATGTCTACGTTATCTCCAAGGCCACTGTCAAAATAGATAATAAAATGTTTAACAATATAAAGAATGATCAGGAGCTATTCTTGCAACCCACATCCTTAGTACAACATTGCCCAATTGACGATACATAAATTCCTCAACACCATTTCAACTTTAAGTCAATTAGTGAAATCACCTCATTATCCATTAGTTCTATGGTTGAAATTATTGGTGGTTTCACTAACACTTCCCCTATCTCCCCTGTACATGGAAAACATGGATTAGACACTATGAAGAAAATAGTCCTTTTAAACGACATGTCTAACTATAGCATGGACATCACGTTGTGGGGAGAAAATTGCCACATGGAATGTAAATAACTTGCAAATTTTTGTTTTGAAATAGCACACCACATCCTAGCATCACATTACCTTCCTCCTCAATTGGTTCTAATTACCTTCCTTGAGTCTTATATGACCTTTGATGAGTCTAATAATTGCATTTTCCTTCACTACACATTAGTTCTCTTTAAGGCTTGCCAAAGGAACTCGCCCAACAACTCAACATATGTGCATTTCCTTGAAGAGTGGTTCCCTTGTTTGGTGGGTTTTGACAAGCTTCTTCAAGCTTTTTATGACCTCTCTGCATTTATCCTTTGGTTTGGTAGTCTTCTTATCTTCTCCATCAAAGTGAAATAGCTTCCTTTTCAATTTCATGCTAAAAAATGTGAAACTGCTAAAAAAAAAAAAAAAAACCTAAAACTTTATTGAAAGGTGGTGAAAGGAATATAGACATGATATAAACCAAAATTGAGGCTTTGCATAGTCAAAACAATGTTTAAAAATTTTCATTTACATTGTTTGACTTTGTTAGTGATCCTAGCCTTCGTAATGACCCAATTGATTGTGTTAAATGTATTAACAAGTTGCTTTGAGCCAATTACACAAAGAGGTTGGAATATCTGTAATCATAATCCACTCCCCCTATTGGGACCTTCACATTGATGGAAAACTACATTATTAACTCATAGAAGCTACACGCTAATTATTAAACCAAGGCTCCCATGAAAAGGTGACCAAAGACATCATCAAGAAAAAGGTGAAAGAAACTTTGAACACTAATAGTGATAAGAAAATCATATCAATTGAAAGAAAAATCACCAAGAGGAGGGTTATGGTACATTAGATAAGAAAACAAATAAAGGGAATTAAAAACTAAAAAGGGCTCTCTAACCCATGGGGGTTGGGGAGTGTTGAGGTGTAAAGTATAGGTTCACATGGATGGAATGATGTACTAACTTGGTTGATGGTTGGCAAGCTTAATTGGTTGAAACTAAGAATACCCTAGTTGTAGTTGGAAAAATTGTGTTAATTTAGGGTAATCATTTATATGCAATAAATTCTTGAGATATTTTGTGTTGCACTGACTTATTGTTGGAAGGAAACAAAATAACATATTTTCAATTTCTAAGAAGTTGTTGTAAATTATACACATTAAATCCATGGGAATGAATGTTGTAAATGAAGAATATGTACATTGGAAGAATTGTTTTTTAAGGAATTCTTTTTTTGGCCACCAAAAAAATGATTCTTTTGAAGAAATGGTGAGTATGTGGGTAACTATTCCTAAACTTGTTATCATTAGTATTTTTTTAGAAGGAATTCCATGTAATGAAAAGAAGATGCTTGTGAATGGAACTCTTGTTTCACTGGTACTCTAAGGAACGTTTTCATATTGTTTGAAGAAATGTATAATCAAAATGGTGATTTATTTTACATTGTTTTGTCTATACTATAGATCTAAGCATGATCCAGGTGGATATTGGTGACCAACCACCTGTTCTAAATTGCATCTAGCTCATCTTGACAATTTTCAGTTCAACACGTTTCTCTGTAATGGGGACACTTCTTTGTAATTATGGGTTCTGCACTTCTAAGGCCTTCTTGAATGCATCTAGGTGGATATTGGTCGCCTCCCATCTAGTCCAATAGGCCTATTTTGGCAGTTTTCATCTTGGTACATATTTTTGTACTTCTGGGGTCGTTTTGAGGTGCAAAACAACATTTTTTGGGATTTACATAGACAAATTGTTGATAGAGTCAAATTTTGATAGCATAATGTGTAGTTCTCGAAAATACCTTTCCAACGGTTATCACATGCCTAAAACGAAGATCGTATGCAAAAGTTACGACCCAGGGAAGTTGATGTAGTAACTTACCCCAACGGGGCCCACATGAATTTTGGCGCTTCATCTCCTAGGTTTAGGTTTTTGGATGTATAGTGTTTTTTCATTCATGTTTATTGTAAAAGGTCCTTCAAAGCCTCATTGTAATCATCTTCTTCTTGCGAATGAGCGTATCCATCACATCTCTTCTTAGAGATAAAGCTGCCACCATTCTAGCGAGTCTTGCACTCTGTGTTTTTACAGTCTCTGTACATTTCTTTCATTAATAGAAATAATGTATTGTTGTATTTCTCTGTTTCTGGCAATATTTATGTGTTTTTCATTGTAATATCTCTACATTCATTTAGTTCCGAAAATAATCTGGATCAACAGTATCAGAGCAAGCTACTCTTGATCATTTTTCAATGCATGTACCCGACAAGGTACGAGTATAGCAAGTTGGGTCTTAAGCTTGTATCCCTTGAGGAAAATCACTCTCATGTGCCCAAGAAACCCTCCATGGTGGAAGAAAATAAAAATGGCAGAGAAAAAGATTATATTAACTTGTTTCTTAAGCAAGCTCTCACGCGACAGAGGGATGAAATGATGGAGAATTTTTCCCACAGCCTTTAACGAATTCCAATAACAATAGGCACATATTCATCAAGCAACCACTTTGGAGGAACTTCTCCCTTCAAGGTACAAGTTAACTTTGATATTCTCGTATTTTAAGGCCAAATAGATGCGGATGCCCTAGAAAAATGGTTAAATATGCTAGAAGGTTATTTCTTTGTTCACAATTTTTCCGATAGGGAAAATATCACCTTCGCACTCCCCAAGGTTCTCCCCCATGTCAAACATTGGTGGGAAACTTACTGGGAGCAAAGTTCCACAAAGGAATTTAGAATATATGGGGCCAAGCCCACTTGGTATTTTTTTTTGGATGCAGTCAAGGAACAATATTACCCTGTTGATAACTATGAAGACCAATACATGAGATGGACCACACTGCAGCAAGAGAAGGGCCAAACAGTGCTGAAGTTCACAAATGCTTTCCATACCTTGCGTACCAAGATGGTTATCAAAGACTCTAAGGGACATATGGTTTTGAAATATTGTGGGGCTCTTCATAGGTACATCCAAACCAAAATGGATTTCCTAAACATATCATCACTAGGAGATACCTATCGATATGATGTCAAAACTGAGTAGAAATTTGGGCACCAGAACAAACAAGAGCTCGTGTCTGCAAATACACAACAACCAAAGAAAAATAAATATGGCACTAACCAACAGCCTCCCGACAACTAGTCCAAGACACAGGTAAATAAGGGTAAGGGAAAGACTAAGAATGACACTAGGAAGTGGTGTGACTTCCACAAAATCCCCTAGCACAACACCGATGAATGTCTCTCAAAACAGTCATTGGTGGTCGAGATCAAAGATAAGGAGCCGAACCCTAATTCAGAATCTGATCCAAAAAATAATGAAAAAGGACATGTCATCGATGTAGACCCCACTGCTACTGTCACAACCACAACAATTCAACCAAAAGAACCAACAGATCCTGAATAGGGGGAGCACCTCTTCCCCCTTGGACCCCTACCCTATCCCGAGGATACTTAGCCCCCAAATCTCCGTATGTGTCCATCTGTAGCTGGAAATACATTTTACTCATTATATTCAATTTACATCATTTACATATTACATCGCTTTGGTCTCTCAACCATATGCTATATTTACAATATACATCACTTGGCTCTCGACCATATATGACATTTGCAATATACGTATTGCTAGTTTAGGGTTTGAACATGCATATGTTACAGATGAATTCACTAACATCAACCGCCCCACTTGACATGATAGAGATGAAAGGGTTTCATCCCCTGCAAGTTGTTTTGCATAAAATCCTATAGAAAGGAGCTAGGATTTCAATTTTTCAAACCCTTGATTGAGCTATATAACTTGATCGAGGGTTATTTAAAATATTTTTTTGTTTGTTAATTTGGCCGAACCTGTTGGCATCGGGATTAACCTGTGGCTTGAGAAACCGCGACTCAGGGGCATCTAAGCCGTCAAAATCACCCGGGGATCGCACCCGGCCTGAGCCACACCAACCCTTAACATGGTTGGATTTTTTGTCTCGGGCCTGAGCCACACCAACCCTTAACATGGTTGGATTTTTTGTCCCAGCAGGTTTCGAACCGGTGACTTTAACATCACGGAGTGGCTTAAAAACACACTCCGTCACCGACTGTCCTACACCTCGGGGACAGGGTTATTTAAAATATTGATTGAGAGCTTAAATCAGATTTATTAAATCGAGGATTTATTAAACCCTCGATCGATGTCTCATTGATTTAAATCTAATTGCTCGATCAAGATTCTATGAGAAAATTATAAAAGGATACCTTGATTGTGTTTCTATGATAGTGTTACAAAGAATACATTGATTAAGGAAATACCTCGATCGAGGTATTGCTATAACTTAAAAACATAAAAAATTTAATTAGTTTTCACATGAAACAAAATAAAAATAAAAACACCCCTTGCATGACCTAGTAGCCAACTCACTTGGTTACTATGTGTGGAAAAAACAAAAAAAAATGCAATTGTGTCAAATATAATATTAGACCACATTTTAATCAACAATCACAATGGTGAATTTGAGAAATGACAAAAGCATATATGATAAAAAATGAGTTGATGAATATGAAGTGCGAGAGAAGACTAGAGAGAGGACCAGACAAAGATGAGAAGAATTGAGAGAACATTGGGAATAAAATGTAGGTCAACCCATTGCCCAACCTTCGATGCATCTAATTGGAGAGTCTTCAAGGCATCTAGTTAAGTGTAATAACGGTAAATTTTAACCGCATAAACTTAATGCATATTATTCTCATAATTTTGATTTATACTCTAGTGTGTGTGTGTGTGTGTGTGCAACTCATGTGTATAAAAAATTGATTGGACTATGTAGGGATATAATCTAATTAGACTCTATGAAATCATGTCACCTCTCCTATTTCAAGAATCATTGGGAGTTGTAGCAGAATTGAAAGGGGTAGGAACTTTTTAGAAAGTTTGGATGGAAACACAAGAGAAGAATTTGAGGACTCAATCCCTAAATGGATAGTTAGAGAGCATGTTAGTCACATAATTAAGTTGTTTTTTGAGAAAAATTCAATGATTACACAAGCTCAAATCCTACATGGATTGATAAAGCACAAAAAAATAAAACAAGCAATAAAGTTGTTAGATTTTAAAAATGTTAATCACGCAAAGGCACATGAGAATGTATCAAAATAATTTTATTCATTTGATATAAATCAAGAAAACTCAATATTTGAGTTGCTCATAGGGAAATTACAACGGTGTTGTGGCACTAGGGACTTCAAGATGTCGAATGTTGATGACGATGTCAATGTTTCAAGAAAAACATTTCAAAGGAGTATTAGATTCAAGGGATGTATAGGGGAAAACAATGAAGATTCTTGTTGGGCTCTTATTTGTAGGTAGTGCTACCGAGATAGACTTCTAGAAGGAATTAGAGAGAAGGTGGTAGAGTTTTGGAAAACCCATTCTTGTGTTATACCAAATCAAAATAATTTTTTGTGGTAATTCTTATCTAGAGGCATGCATGGTGAGCATTGTAAGCATGTTATGGAGATGATGAAAGTTGCATTGTTTGAGGAATTTCAAGAAATAAATTTTGATGTCAAGATTGTCATTAGCATGTGTGATAAAATGAAACTGTGGTATATTTAGATCAACAAAATCATGATACGTGTTGTTGTGGATACCATGTTGAATTCCATCTCTATTATGACATATTTGTAGATTTCTGCAGAAGGAATTGGCAAGGTGACACTCCTCCTCCAACATTGTGTGATTTTATTTCAATGATATTATACAAAGGAATCATGAAGATGTGTTTTTTAGTAAAACATGTGTAGGTGGAAGAAGATGCCATGAATGTGATAATCTAACATTGTTCAACAAGAATTTTCCTATTGATCTTGTACACATTGGATTGTCAAATGTTATGGTCACATGGAGAATATATGAGCATGTTACTATGAATCCATCATCTTCTTTGGGTGAGGCCTCTAATAGGATTGACTTGCTTGAGGATAATATCCCTATTTCAAAATTCATGGGGAGTTTTAAAAACTAGATTTATAAATACATCAAACACTCTCACAGGTCTAGGTGCCAAGCTTCCCCATGTAGACTATCTTGTGAGTTATTCGAGCAAGGCACAATATTTTTAATGGTAGACTTTGTTGAGATTACACATTTTCTCCCTAGAGACATAAAAAATGAATACTATCATTCTAACTAGGTATTTTATGTGGAGCTTCCACAAATATATTTTTTGATTTTCTATAGTATTGTGCACTAAAATAAAAGTTTTTCTAATCGATGACTTGTATGTGTTGGTGTCTATATTCATTCATTTCTTGTATAGACTTGCACAAGTGAGAATTGATGTAAGGATATGACTCTAGAATCATGCAATATGATTAAGGAGTGTCATTTTTATGTTAGTGATGATCGTGAGCATGACACACTATTTATTCAATATTTCTTTGGGTTGATCTATGAATCATTCAGAAAGAATGGTTTATCATTTACAAAGCATTGGTTTTGATCTGATGGGTGTTAGAGGTAGTTCAAATTGGAACACTCTCTTATTGGTTGAGCCAACTTCATAAGGAGACATGATGGAATGGGTGCTTGTGTGAAATGAACACTCATGAGGTACCAAATGAGTCATGACATAGTTTAACTTAAATAATCTAATGAAGTACTCAACTACTGCATATTACATTTAGGGCATGAAGGTCACAAATAGGCAAGGGCAGTGCATAGGTAAGAGACTACAATGCGAAAATTTAAGCCAAAATTTTCAACATACTTTGAAACACATGCTCAATAGAAAAATTATATTTGATATTTAATATTATGTAAGTTCTTTTGAAATGTTACACTTGGTGATGTCAATATATCCATACCTTGGTATTTTGAAACTATACCTAGCATTAGAGAATTACACTATGCTAGGAGTAAAGATATGGTTGACATATTTTCCATTGAGACACAAAAGTATGCATTATTTTCTAGATATTCCATTGATGCAGAGGGGTGTGCACTTGATGGATGTGAAAATGATGGATACGTGAAATAGTGGAAATATGTCCCTCTTAATCCAATGGGATCACATCCAATACTGACATGGAAAGAGAGGCATGTTGAAGAGGTTGTGCTTTCACAAGATCATGATTGATTTTATGATGTTGTTAGGGAAGGTATGTGACTTCATTAATGGGATCATTATAGATTAATGGTGTTTTTATCTGGAAATATGTGACTTATATTGATTAATATTTTGTATTGTCGTTGCAGGTGATGTATTTCTTGTCATTACACCATAGGGAAATGAAGAGAATGTGGGATACTATTTTATGCGATGCACACAAATAAAAATCAAGTTGGTCTGGACATATAAATATGGATATTACATATACAAGATTAGTGACATGGTTGTGATGGGTTACATTTTTTAAAATGTGGAAAAATGTGGTGATTATATTATTTATAGATATTTCATTCCTAAATACATATCTTTCCAATACATTCATTTGGTGATAGCCGCTCAGATACAAATCTCAGAAGTCAAAGTGAAGAGAGGTGAACCAAGGAGATGGAACATGGTGGAAGATGACCATGGACATATTATGGAGACTTTCATTCTTATAACCCATTGGCCATATGAGTAAAGTATAGGCTAATTTTGAGGTTGACCTAGTTGGTGCACTAGCTTCTTCTATAATGAATTTGTGATTAAGGAAATAAAAGCATCCCCTATTTTAAGAATTGAATTTGGTTCTTGTAATTTAATGGAATTTTAATTTTCCATCATGCTTCCAGTGTAATTGTTGTGCATTCTGATAACCTATGGGCTACAATTATGCATTAGATGTATTATTTATTTCATAATTTGAACCAATAGTAGTCTAGTGGTATGAGGTGAGTAAGAGCATTATGAAAAACATGGTAGTGAAATCCCTAGAATAGGAGGCCCTAGTTTCAATATATTCTTTTGTTTCACCAAAATTCGCTTACATTTTTCAAATCCACATGTGAACTCATGCTTATGTATTTAATTGGCTTCCACCCCATACACATGGTGGAATTTAGGTGGCCTAATTCTTGATTGCACATGATAACTCCACACCCTACTCTATTACATAGCATAAGTTTGTTGTTGGTTGCCGCAACTATAATAATTAGAACCTTCTTTAAAAAAATATGGAAGGGTGATTTTAAACATAAGAATACATTTTAGCTTTTCCTAAATAATGAAAAAGGCTGTGAATCCTAGAGTTAATTTGAGATTATTTAGAAAAATTCTTATGTAAAACCTAACCACAATTCAAATTCATCCAATAAACATCCAACAATCAACACATTAACATCCATACTTTAAAATTCTACTAAAGGCCCTCTAAATATTTACCCCTATGTTTTGATTTATTCAATATCCATGTTTATGGAAATAAAACCAACAATGGTGATAAAAAAAAATAATCACCATTTCAATGTTCATTCATTAATAAAAAACCTATGTTATATTGCTAGGATTCCCACAATCAATCAATATAGATTAATTAGATCATATATTTAGGGAAGTGTAAATATATGTATAATTTTGTACACTAAGTATATAGGAATATAGTATGAATATAACATATTATGTTTAAATGCATATAACACCTTGTTGGGTGCATGTTGTTTATTGTTGTGTAGTGTCCCATATGACCTTGCTTGAGTGTCATAATGCCACATATAACCTTGCTTGAGTGGTGTGATAGTTCATATAGGATTGCTAGTTTTGTGCAATGGAATATATGACCTTGCTTGTGTGCATAGTGGAACTTGTGACCTTGTTTATGTGGTGAAATAACATGTATGACCTTGTGTATGTGGAATAATGGAACATTGGCTTTGAGATTATAAGTCCCTACCCTTCGGGCTGTAGGGACTATTAGTAAAAGGTTTTTAGTTGTTCTATTGGTTATGCACTGAGACCAAAGTAGCATGAACCATTTTAACCAAATTTTTGAGAGCTTTATACAATTTCCCAACTCAAATTTGATTTCTCATCCTAAGTTTTCAATTTGGGGTCTTATTTGGCCTCCTCCTGAGGCACATGGAAAAGATATATGCAAATTCTTTCATTTGAAACTTACGAAATGATGACTACATTAAGGTGTACATCTCTTTAGGTGAACTAATGATATCTATAGATATAACATTAGTTAATTAACATTTAATGTTTCCTCTCTTCACTCCCCTTCTTTAGTGAGGTTTTTCAGTTGAGTTATGTGCCCAACAATAGAGGTTGAGCACCATGCAAGATTTTTTTCCATCAATGTAGGCTGAGTCTTGTGAATAATTAGTTGATAAGGCCATGCAAGGACAAGCTTAGTCCATCATCATCTGGACATCCCTTCATCCAGTCTAGCCCATTCTATTAATGACTCGCCGTCTCTCTCTCTCTCTCTTTTCATATGGCGCCTCAAATATTGGATTTTTCCTTCACAACATATTGTAAACTTTTTTTGGTGGTCCAGTCCATGGTAAAGGCGTGGGTGGAACATTGCTCGGGAGGGCTCCAAAATCTCAAAGAACCAAATATTTTTTGGTGCGCCAACTTCTTCATTAATCCGCAGAAGAACAAATATAGTTCATATTTTCAATACAAGTTTCGGGTAATATGTAACATTTTCAGGTTCAATTTTAACTCTGATGAAGTTCTCAAAATCCAAAGAATTTGAAAATTCCATTATGAAGCATCTATGGTAAGAAAACACAACCTGTAAGTTTTGTAAGTTCATATGAATCCGTTGGAGTTCATTAATTATTCAATTTTTAATTTCTCATTGATAGATACTAAAAATAACATGAAAAGAAAGTGTGCAAGAACCCAAATCCACAGTTGACCCCCAGCTTTAGGATGTCTAGTTTGGAGGATCTCGTCTGAATTGACAGCCTTAATATTTGACTATTATATTATTTACTCCTTTTTATTATATCATACAGATAACATTTTTGCTGAATATTATTTTATCTCCTTCTATTGAAAAATATTTGGACTCGGTAGTAGACAATTAATCCATAACAACTAATATTATGTACTATTCACACCATGTATTATTATTTATTACTCTCAATTTATAACTTATGAAGAATGATGAACACGATTTCTCATATATAAACATTCCACCCTGATATTTTCGAAGGGAAGGGACTATTAATAAACAATTTTTAGTTGTTATATTAGTTATGCACTGAGACCAAAGTAGCATGAACCATTTTAACAAAACGTTTGAGAGATTTATACAATTTCCCAACTCATATTTGATTTTTTATCCTAAGTTTTCAATTAGAGGTCTTATTTGGCCTCTTCCTGAGGATGAGGGAGAAGAGATGAAAAGTATTTCATTTGAAACTTACGAAATTATGACTACAATAAGGTGTACATCTCTTCAGGTGAACTAATGTTATCTATGGAGATAGCATTAGCTCATTAAAATTTAATGTTTCCACTCTTCACTCCCCTTATTTAGTGAGGTTCTTTGGTCAGGTCACATGCCCATCAACAGAGGCTGAGCACCATGCAAGATGTGTGCCCATCAATGGAGGTCGACTCCCGTGAATAATTAGTTGATAAGGAAACACAAGTTCAATCCCATTCCATCATCATCTAGACATTCCTTCATCCAGTCTATCCCATTCCATCAACGACTCACCCTCTCTCTCGCTTTGCACATGGTGCCTCCAATGGATTTTTCCCTCCCAACATATTGTAAACTTGATTCAACGGTCTAGCCCCTGATAAAGGCCTAGGTTGAAATTGCTTGGGAAGCCTTTGAAATATCAAAGAACCATATATTTGTTGGTGCACCACTTTCTTCATTAATCTGCAAAATAACAACAAAAGGTCAGGTTTTCACTACAACTTTGGGGTAATCTACAACATTTTTAGGTTCAATTTTAACTCTGATGAAGTTTTCGGAATCCAAAGAATTTGAAAATGCAATTTTGAAGCATCTATGGTAAGAAAATGCAACCTGTAAGTTTTGTAAGTTTGTATGAATCCATTGGAGTATAGTAATTACTCAGTTTTTAATTTCTCATTGATATATACTAAAAATAACATGAAAATAAAGTGCACAAGAATCCCAACACCACAGTTGATCCCCAACTTTAGGATGTCCAGTTTGGAGGAGCCAGTCTAAATTGGCAGCCTTAATCTTTGACTATTATATTATTTACTCATTTTTTTGATATCATATAGATAACATTTTTGATGAATATTATTTTATCTTCTTCTATTGAAAAATATATTGACATGGTAGTAGACAATTAATCCATAACAACTAATATTCTTTACTATTCACACCATGTAATATTCTTTGTTACTCTCAATTCATAACTTATGAAGAATGCTGAACAATATTTCTCAGATATAAACATTCCACCCTGATATTTTCGTTGAGAGTTACTAGAAGATATTAAATTTACATTCTTATTTGCAAATAAAACCCTAGTCATTAAATTTACAGTCTTATTTACAAATAAAACCCTAGTCATACCTGGAAAAAAAAACCTAGCCGACCTAGTATTCTTCAATATGTCATCCTAATATTCTTCAATATGCCAATAAGAGTCAAGATTAAGAGGCCAATAGAGAGGATCTTGTTGATTGTTGGTTTCTTCAACTTCATTATTTGAGTTGAAAATAACATATAGTTGTATGAGATATTTCTCCAAGGTGAAATTGGAATCTCATCATCATGCTCAAGACACCTAGAAGTATTAGTTATGTGATCGTGACAAGGAAGATTACAATGCATTAATGAGATATCTTAATTCACAAATTCCTCAAAGCAGTGGAAGCATTGTTTCCAACTGGTGTAAATAACTAAGGATTTGAGGTTAATGAAGTTGTAGAGAGTGGCATGTTTCCAACAACACCAAACGCACTGCCACCTCCAATTTTTATTGGTTGAACACCACCTCCAATGTCAAAAACATCCATTGAGCTATTGTTGTTTCTCTGACAGGGAGGGGGCCATAAATCACGTGGTTTCCCTAGAGTTACAAGAGTAATATCCAAGCCACTGGATGCACCTACAATAAATAAATAATATGAAGTTTTTTTGGGAACCATTGACATATATCATCATTCTTGAAAACACATATTTAAGATTGAAGATCAACTAAAAGATTAATTTTTTTTTTTATGTGAAATTTAAACCAACCTTGTCTTGATCAGTGCGTTGTTTCATCCAAAAAATTATTAGGACTCGAGAACAGATCATCCATCGTTCTCTAGAGAAAATAGCTAAAACTAGGTTGTATTGTCGAAAGTTACAAAGCGATAATTATTTTTCCTAGGAGTAAACTACAATGACAATATTGAATCGAACCACTACAAAACCATATCCTTTGCTCTGCCCTGTTGCATTAAACATCACCTAGGATTGAATTTGGTTCATGAGCCACAAGCTAAGTATAGACCAATGCACCCATAGGATCCATGCAAAACGCATGCGAGCATGGGAACCAAGTGGAGACCACTACATGCAATGGGATGCATTTGGTAGGAGTTAAATAAATCATTTGCAAGCTCGTCATTCAATATTCTTTATCTTAAAATCCCAAAGCAAAATCTCAAGCACGCAATCAATGTGTTTAAGCTTTATACAATTCTCCATGACAAACACAATTAAACTTAATAATAAAAAAATATCAAAAATTACAAATATAATCGTATTATAAGTTATAACATAAGCATATTACTAGGATATTATTAATTTTTTTTTATTCATTTGGCATAGTTAGGTGCCTGGCTCGTGCACTTTACTAATAAAATAAAACCACTTATGTTTCGTATTTAAGGTTGTTTTAAGTGATTGTAGTGGAATATTCCTTCTATTATATAAGAACTTATGTCTTAAAACCACTTATGTCTCATAAGTAAGGTTGTTTTAATTGATTGTAGTGGAATATTCCTTCTCTTATATAAGAAGGAGTCACGATATAATCTTAGTTGCATGTAAATAAATATTAACAACAATATTTACCATTGTTTTAGAGAAGAACACACTAAAATAAATCATTTGTTTCGTGTCTTATTGTTATTTCTTTAATACCAAAAAAAGTAAAATTAAAATTCTATTCTAACATTAATAATTAAATTTTGTTTATATATATATATATATATATATATACTTTTTTTTTAATGATATATGGAAGCATCGTTTTCACTCTTATACTATAGCCCCTTCATAATTGATATCACCATTGTTTAGTCTGCCGGCACCTTACCTTGAATGTTATATCAATCTATTTTACGTGCAATAACTATGGGATTTATGATTTTATTCATGATATTTTTTGGTAATTGAATGGTGGAGCCAAGTACATAAAAACTCATGTTCTTGATGTAAAACTCATGTCCTTGTTGTAGACAGTCTTGTATTATTTTAACAATTGTTTGAAATTTACATGCAATACCTTCTACGTTTATCATTATTATATCAATACTCATTTTAAATACACACATCCACAAGCCTTCCTTGATATGCAAAAGACTTGGCACTGGAAGGGTCTCCTCAAACTCTATGGTGGTCTTGAACTCTACAAAGCTTCACTTCTGTATGATATAATTTCCTTTGTGTATAGAGATTTTCTATAATCTATGCAATTAAATGGCATGTTGTTTTTATAACAGTTGATTATTTGCTGGATAAACTGGCATCTAAATGATCTAAAAACATATAGTTAGATGAAAAAGCTAGTAAATATATACCTAATTGAATAACTTTATTTTTCTAGAGAGTTATGATGAAAATGTCATGAAATAACTATTTGATAACAAAATTTTCATAAAATGACTATTTCCAAGTATATTTTTTCAGTTGAAAAAAAAACCACTATTTCAGTTTTGGGTTTATGTAATAAAAAACAATTCAAAAAACTTGAAAAAAAATATATTAAAAACTCAAAGAAAAAAAAAGAAAATAAAATAAAAAAAAAAATAAAAAAATATATTAAAACCTTAAAAAAAATTGCTATTATATAATCGAATTCCTATAATGATTTCCGAAAAAACAAAAAAAAACAATACATCTAAACTACTCAAAAAACAATATATTCAATCAACATACTTCAAAGTGACTTCCTATAACTCTGTTGCATACTTATTTCTCTTACTACATTGAAAATAACTTACCACATTGAAAATAACTGCTTATTTCAATCTTACTGTATTGAAAATAACCATTTCATAACTATTCATGCAAACTCTTTTTCAACTCAGCTTTTACCAATCTAGCTATTAGATTTTGTAGGCCATTCATTGTAATTTAATGAAACTTTCGAGTGCCATGTCGTCTTTTTACATTATTAGTTTGGGAAATTTCAACCAGGGAAATATCCTTTTGCATTTAATGAAACTTTCAAATGATGTTTCTGTTATTAGAATAAGAGAAAAGGCAAAGATTTCATACAAACTCACAAAGTATGCTTACATTCAAGCATCGTGTCATATTTTTACCTAGGTAATTTTTTACAATGGCGATATCCTCTTGCATTTATTGCAACTTTCAAATGATGTTGCCATTATTGGAATGAAAAATGAATTTGGAAGTTCATTTAAAAAAAACTTCACATCACTGTAACAATCATGCTCGTTCGTGCTTCTAAACTAAGTTAAATTATATAAGGGTGTTCAAAATAGTGGAGACATTTGGAGGTCGTGAAACTAGAAGTTGTATATTTTCTACAATATGCTTGCAATGATCATTATAGCAAGCGTTCTTCACATGATTATTACAATACTTTTCGCATTTTAAAAGTAGTACAATTGTAATTGATAGGAAGTTGCCTTCATACGTCTTCACCATCTATTCAACATGTAAAGTCAAAATATACATAATGAAAATATGCATCATCGAGCTTCATGCCTTCATAGTACACATTTTATAATTCATGTTACATAGTAAACATATATAAATGCTTAATTGGATTTGTATCAATATAACTCTTTAATATAGCTAAACCGATTTAATTGGATTTGCATTAATGTGCATTTTTAATATATCTAAATGTTTAAATGTATAATTATGTTTAAATGTATAATTGAATTTCAATATAACATTATATGTAGCATTGTCTTTGGTTGCAAGTGTATATATACAAAGTTTTCATGGATTGCTTCTGTTGTTCCTGAGTCTGTACTAAGGCTTAAAGTACAGTGTCAAGGCATCCGAAAATATGATAATAGTTGATAGAGGATTTCGCTAACCTCGGTGTGGGAAGCTAAAGAAGATTTCTGCGTTCACGTTGTCTTGCTTCC
>ML778655.1:1108545-1135150 GCA_009831015.1 Picea engelmannii | reverse complement strand
ATTTAGTATTAAGGTCCACTTTAGATTTCCAAATACCCTAAAAGTAGAGACATTGGGATTAACATGGGTCCAAGATTCCATTGGAGTCATATGTCACATTTCCCTATGAGGCATCGGATTCTAAATTTCATTAGCACAATTCATTGTTTTAACCATAAATAAGGTGCCATGTTCTTGGACTAAATCATGCAATTTGTCATCTCTTTCAGTGTCCAATTATTTCTTTCAACAACACCATTTTGTTGAGGGTTGTAGGGAAAAAAGTGTTGATGATGAATTCCATGTTATCTACAAAAATACTTGAATGAATGATTGATATACTCCCCCTCTATTATTTGTGAATATTTTATTAACAAAAATATAGGACTACTTCTAAACAAAATCCTTGAAGGTTTTAAAAATAGAAAAGAGCTCACTCTTGTACTTAAGAAAGTACACCCAAGGGTGACATGAGAAGGAATCAATAAAAGTGAGTGCATACTTAGCCCCTAAAAAATAAATAAGCCAGAAATGACATGAGATCAATATGTACCAACTCAATAGGTGTGGTACCATGCAAGGCCTTACGTTTAGGAAAATGATCTTGATGTTGTTTTCCAAGAACACAACATATACCAACTCCACCAATGCACCAAATTTTGTGTTCTTAACTACCACAAATACCTATAGTTTATATGTCCAAATATTTCATGCCAAAGTCTACTCAAATAATCAACATATGAAATGAAAGTGGAATCATAGGAAGGCTCAAAATAAGTGAACATGTACAATCAATAATTATGATCAACTCTTCCAAAAGAAACAACAATGGATTGATTTTTGCATTTCTCGAATGACTACATCATTAGGAGAAAACTTTATTGTTTCCCATCAACAAAATGAAATATTTGATAAATTGAGAGTAGATTGGTAGAGATGTGAGGAAGAAGGAGAACATCATGGATTCACTCATTATCTAATTGTATGGTGCCTTCTCCTAAAAAATCAACCTATGTAGAGTCTCCAACTAAAATCTATGAAATGATACAATCAGATGTGGAAGGAAGTGTTGGAAATATATTTTTCATTGATGTCAAAGATAGGGGAGCCTACAATATTCCAAAGATAAATATTAAAATCCTACATATGCCCAAGATAAGGATTGCAAGATGGATATTGTTGAAAGTATTAATTTTGGTCAGTTTGGATACCCTATATTTGAACGAATGTTTACCCTGCATACCTATATCAAATGGGATCACAAGTTATATAGTTGAAAATATTTTTTAAATACCTTTCCAACAGTATCATTGCCTATAACTCCTTATGAATGAAGAGATATGAATTTTTCCATCCCATAACCCAACAAGAAAATTGAGGTTAGCTCAACCAATATTTAGAGGTTGACCCTGAAGGTGGGGAGAGAATTACTATAAATACATGATGTAATTTTTCATTTGGAGAGAAACCAAGAAATATATCAATTTTGAGGTGTTCAGAAGTGATATGAGGTGTGCTAAATGTGTCGGGGTGTATTTTTGGGATCTAAAGGTGTGCAAGAGAAGTCTAAGAGATTTTATTGATGTCTTTCCTATTCCCATGGTGTGACATGAAGGGATGAAGGTCTTTGATGTTGTTGTGTGCATTGTTTTGAAGTTGTGATGTTGATGTCAGTGAATTTTATCATCATAGGATGTTGCTATCAATGAATGTTGTCATCAATATATGTTTTTTTTGGCGTGCAATGGGCATACTTGAGGTTAATCATTAGAAAACCATTAGACACTTTCCATTTCAGAATCACCTACAAGAAAGTGATTTCTCACCCGAGTCATATAGAGAGGCTATAGGAACTGAGTGTTTGCACTGGTGGGGAAGTGACACATTCAACATGACCATACTATGCATTAACCATTCATCTACTCTGCAGGAAGTCTTTATTACTAAAACTTTAATTATCATGCAATATGCTATGTGCACGACATTACTCGACTTAACATTTATTCATTCATCATTAATTTAAGTGTGCATGATCATAACAACATATATTAGTGACATATTTAGAATACTAAACATTTACCATCATTGCATGGTAACCACAGAGAGTAAACAAATCTATACTAACCATCCATCACATGTATCAAAAACATAATACACATAATCAACACATCAAGACACAAGGTCTTAACATGGTTCACCCCAAAATGCGCTATATCTACAATGGTTGGTTTATTATTTTATTTATTCGTAATATATTCGACAACACAGGTATTCCATCATAGGACGAACACCTTAAGTAACCACTCACACAACCAGATCAAATATCAACACACCAATGTTTTCACATGATAAAACCCCTATGGGGAAACATCCATGGCCCCAACTAATGCGGCCACTTGGAGAAGTTTATTAATACAAAAGAAAAATATTACATAGATATTTTACAAGAGATTTTCTCCCAATCGATCATCAACAAATGACCCTCCATTCTATTTAAATAGAGATCGTGGACCAATCGGGTGTAAGGCCATGGATCAATGACCGTTAAGATCAGGGAGAATATGAACCGTCACATCACTCTATGTTGGGAACATATCGTGACCGTTGGATTTCCTAACTACAAATGCACACTAATGCATACTAAAGAAACACACTAAGAAACACACTTTTACCTAATGAAACATTAGACCAAGTAGATCTTAACTAACTCCTAAGTTTCCAAATATCCTAACATTCCCCCTTATAAACAACTTGGGATATGATTGAATGATTTACAATAGTGACACAATAGGAGAAGGAAGGAGGCATTAGAGCCTATCTGCCCTTAATGACAACTTCCTAAGCTCCTAACATAGATCGAAGTTTGGAAAACTTCGCTTCTGTAAGAGATTTTGTGAAAATGTCTACAACTTTATCTTCTGTAGGGAAAAATAGAACTTCAATAACTTGATCATGAATGAGATTTCTGATGAATTGCATGTGTAGCTCGATGTGCTCATGTTGAACTAGGTCTTTGGCTAGATTGATGGCACTCTGATTGTCACACAAAAGGTTGGTTGGATGCTGCTACTAAAATCCAAACTCTGAAAGGATCTGTTGAAGCCACAAGGCTTCCTGACTTGCATTTACCATTGCTTGGTACTCTGATTTTACTAAATAAACTGAAATATCATGTTGTTTCTTACAGGCCCAAGTGATAGGTCCTGAACCAAGGCTGAAAACATAACCTGCAATAGACTTCCAATCATTAGGGTCACCGACCCAATCTGAATCAGTGAAACCAACCAATAAAGGACCGCCCCTGAACTATAATGTATTTCAAACTGAACTGTACCACAAATATAGTGAAGTATCCTTTTAGCTGCTTTCCAATGTCTTTCATGGGGTTTTTTCATATATCGAGAAACAAGATCAACAACAAAGGAAAGATCAAGATGGGTATGAGTCAAATATAAGAGGCTACCAACTAACTAATAGTACATGGTGGCATCAACTTCGGGAGAAGTACATGTGGCAATAAGATTGACTCGAGATTGGAAGGGAGAAGGGGATAGTTTACAATCATCCATGTAAAAGGGACGAAGAAGGTAACAAGCATACTTAGGCTGGGAAAGAAAATTTATTTCATTGGTTTGCAAAACTTGGAGGCCAAGGAAATAGTGCAAAAAACTAAGTTTGTCATTTAAAATTTCTTCTTAAGGCTGGTTTTCACATGGCTTAAAAGTTTTGGGTCACTACCAGTAAGGATATGGTCATCAAAATAAAGGAAAAGGATTATGAGATAGCTTCCTACTTTCTTGGGATAAACATTAGAATCAGAATGGCTTCTAGAGAATCTAGTGTCAATAAGAAAGTTGTCCATTTTGACCAAGCTCGAGGAACTTGCTTAATACTATAAAGAGATTTCTTAAGGAGACAAACAAGGCTAGAGTCATTCTAGACATAGCCAAGAGGTTGTTCCATGTAGATTTGTTCTTGAAAATCTTCATGCAAGAAGGTAGATTTAACATCCATCTAATAGACCTCCCATTTATGTGAGGAAACAAGGGAAAGAACAAGGAATATGGAATTCATTTTGGCTACATGGGGAAATATTTCATTATATTCAATTCCTTCAACTTGGGAAAATCCTTTGGCAACTAACCAATATTTGTGTCTTTCAACACTTCCATCTGATGCATACTTAGTTCTATAGACCCATTTACATTTGAAATGTTTTCTTCCTTTTGTAAGAGGTACAAGATTCCAAATATCATTAACCATTAAATAACGATACTCTTCATTCATTTATGTATCCCAATCTAGATGACCTAAATCTTCTGCAAATGTCTTTGGATCACGAGTCTATGAAACTTGAGCCAAAATAAAAGAGGCTCATTGGAACTGTGAACGTGTCTGACACTGATCTAAAGGATCACTAACAAGATCACCAGTTGCTTCTCATGTTGAATGGACCCATCTAGAAAGTTGTGGAGCTCGTACTGGTTTAGGTTCAAGGGAGTCGTATCAAGGAAGGTGAGGAGGCAGAGGTGGATTTTCATCCTCACTATCATAATCTGAAGAAGAAAATAGAATATGAACAGAAGAAGGCACAAACGTCAAAGATGGATCACAGGCTGAAGAAGACACAATCTCTGAATTAGATTCGCAAGCCAATATATTTTCATCAAATTTAACATCTCTTTTAATAATAATTTCATTACAATGTGGTTGAAGAATTCTATAACCTTTGACATCTTCAAAATAACCAACAAATATACACTTCTCACTTTTAGTCTACAATTCTTTCCTTTTCTCATCAGGATTGTGAGTCCATGCTATACTGCCAAATACACAGAAGTGGCGTACATCTAGTTTAATTTTAGTCCAAGATTCTTCCGGTGTTATATTTTTAAGAGCCTTTGTGGGAGTGTGATTTACTATGTAATTTGCATAGTTGTTTGCTTTCGCCCAATACTTTATATTTAATCCCTTAGATTGGATCATACAATTAGCCATTTCTTTTAGTGTGCGGTTCTTTCTCTCAACAACACCATTTTGTTGTGGTGTATATGGAACAATGTGTTGCATTTGGATGCCCTGTGTAGTGCAAAAACTTGTAAAAGTTTTGTTCACATGTTCTCCTCCATTATCTATTCTTAACTTTTGAATTTGATGTCCATATTGCTTTTCTACAAGGGCCTTGTAGGCCAAAAAATTGTCAAAAACTTCACTCTTAATTTTTAAGAAGTAAACCCAAGTACGTCTGGAAAAGTCATCAATGAAAGTTAAGAAATATTTTTACCCATAAAAATAAGGAGAAGAAAGTGGAACACACAAATCACTGTGAACAAGATGCAAAGGGACCGAGGTGCACCAAGAGGATCGTTTGTCACAAAAGTAACAAAAGAGAGACTTGAACTCAAGACCTCTTACTTAGTAAGGCAACTTTTAACCAAATGGTCTAGCAAAACATATTGTATTTTTTAGGAAGAGGATTGGGGGTGTTGTTGTTGTTGTCAACATATTGTATTTTTTAGGAAGAGGATTGGGGGTGTTGTTGTTGTTCTAAAAAAAAAATCTTTTCACACAAGAAATAAATTTCGGTTCTCAATGACAACAAGGGTTCGATATCAATTAGCTTACCCGAAAGATGCACCTTTTCCTATTTGTTTCTTATTTTTCGATATAACACAGAGAATGGGGAAAAGAGCATACACAGATATAAAATAATAGCAACCCGAAAATAAATAATATAAAACCAAAATAATTCTTTGCAAAAATTAAAAAAATGCATATCCAGGCTTTATACCTCCATATCTGACTAAAATGGTCGTATCTTGGGAAAACATAAAGCTTTTCTAGTGAAAAAAAGTGTTCTTGACTGAAACGAGCGCTCTAGACGCAATGAAATAGTCCTCTCAACCCAAAAATGTACATAAATGATAGAAAATGGAGATGAGGCAACTCAGCTTCACGATCTCGATCTACAACAGGAGAGGGTCTTCAAACAAGCTTTGATACCATGTTCGACAAAACAGGTATTCCAGCAGAGGATGAAAAAATTCAGTAACCACTCACACAACCATATCAAATATTAACACACTGATGTTTTCACGTGGTAAAACCCCTACGGGGAAACATCCACGACCCCAACCAACGTGGCCACTTGGAGCAGTTTATTAATGAAAAAGAAAAATATTACAAAGAGATTTTACAAGAGAGTTTCTCACAATCGATCATTGGAAAATGACCCTCCATGCTCTTTAAATAGATATCATGGATCATGTTGATCCTGATATTAAACTTAAGGCTCAAAGAGTAATGTCAGGTATCAGGAATGTTTAAAAATGATGTTTTAAAAGAGTTTTTTTTCTACCTTTAGTTCTATAAGAAAAATCCTTAAATGAAATTAATAATAAGATAGTACAGAGGTTGTATTTTGTTGTCTGAGTCACAATTATGATATCAAATGGTGTGAAATAAAATTACAAAAATGTTAAACAAAGTAAGGCATCAATTATAGAAGAGTCTCACCTTGTTGCAGTAGAAGAATAAAGGGTGCACCCTTGAACATGATATAAGATGCAACAATTCAAATAACTTGCAGGTCTTGTATTAATTACAACATTCACAGAGGAAAAAATGTTCACTTAATGAATTACTGAGATAATATGATTACAATAGTTGTGATACTAAATTGCAATCAATCAATTATCAAGAATTACATGAGGAAATTCAGAGATATGGAAATACAAGAGAAACACACAACTCAAACTGAACATAATTTGGAATCTTTGTCTGCACTTGTATTAATACTAAAAAAAAGAGAGTTTTCTCTATTACATCCAGAAAGAAGAAGCCATGAATAGATCTGAAATATATTTATTTATACAAAAATTATCACAACTTAAAAATCGTTGGGCTTCATACAATATCTCCTAAATATGCAATGTAATTTGAATGAAATGACAACATGATGATATTGTTTGAGTTGGCGCTTTCATCTGTCTCTTCATCTTCTTCCAGATGTGCTTCGTTTCCCTTTGTTCTTTGAATTGTACTCACATGTCCATTGAGGCTCTCATAATCATTTTCTTAGTGTCCTCGCCATTTGATTCCATTGAAAAAAATGTTAGTTGAAAATATGGAGGAGTGATAATGTAACAGGTGGCTCAGCATTGGCTCTTCGTGTGAAGGCTAACGGTTACAAGAAAGAGTAATTTCTCATGAATAGGATGACGTGGGGGCAAGTGTAGGTGGGGAGAAAAACGGGGAAACCGATGTGCAAGGTGCGACATGCTGGAGGGTGAGCGGGATACATGACGTGGATGATAGGTGTTGCTCCAGCGTCCCCTTATGTTTCTCTATTTTGCGGGGGCATGAGGGGGTGGTTTGAAGTAACCCACTTTTTGGCCCACAATTCACCAGGTGATGCCACATAGCTCTTTTACTATACCACAATTTCAATTGCGAGACCGCTCAAGAATTTTATCGTTCGAGCATGTTGTGTCCCCGCAATGAAATGTGGCCATTGATCTGATTATGATCTGTTATCTGGGAACCTACTAAATTTAGCTCCACTACTAAGGTTTATCTGCCTGCCGACTTTAGGATCATTCTAAACGTGCTTGGAGATCGCACTACTTTGGTGCCGAAAAAGAACACTTCCCGGAGGATGATCTGACGCGGTGGTCTAACGTCACTATGTTGATGTGTTTTGAAGAGAGAAGTCACACATGTCGGTGCTAGCTAAATGCCACATGTCATGACTGATTAGAGCACCACATGTATGAAGTGATGACTTCCACGTACTTTGGCACTTCAGAGCTCGTGGGGGCGATCTGCATGTAGAGTTGGAGCTCTGAAGTGGACAATGACTTTCAATTTGAGGAGGACACAAGGCAAAGATATGTGAAGTTCGGGAGAAACTACTTCAGAGGAAAACAAGAGTGGGGAAGTTGAAATGCTCTAAGCCTGTATTCCCAAAGTAAATAATTATTGTTCGATATGGAGGATGTGTGGCATTTGATATTTAACTTCGAGAGAAAGTACTCTGGTGGAAAATGAGAAGGGGAAGTGTTGAAGTCCTGAAGTAAACTACCACCGCTAGATTTGGATGGACACATGGAAATAATCAGTGGAATTCGGGAGAAAACACTTCAGATGCAAGAAAGAGGGGAGCAGTTAAAACTCTTGAAGCCCAGATTCTCGAATTAAATCATGACCATCTGATGGAGAAGGACGTGTGGCACCTGATATGCAACTCCGAGAGAAAGTACTCCAGAGGAAAATGAGAGGGGAAACCCGGAAGTCCTGAAGTAAATCCGAGTTGTCCAAATTAAAGGACACACAACGTCAGATCTTCCGCTTTGGGGGTTTATCATTTCAGATATTTGCACCTTGAAATTCCCAAAGCCTGGATTTCCAAAGTAAATCCTCACCGTTGAAATCAAAAGGACATGCGAAAGGATATCTTCTGCTTCGGGGTTTAGAATTTTAGAGATTTTCACCTTGAAATTCCTGAAGCCCATATTTCCGAAGTAAATCTTCACCTTTGAAATCAAAAGGACATGCGACAGGAGATATTCCGCTTCAAGGGTTTAGCGTTTCAAAGATTTGTAACTTGAAATTCCCAAAGCCCAGATTTCTGAAGTAAATCCTCACCATTGAAATCAAAAGGACACGCGATAGGAGATCTTCTGCTTCAGGGGTTTAACATTTCGAAGATTTTAACCTCGAAATTACTGAAGCCCAGATTTCCAAAGTAAATCCTCACCGTTGAAATCAAAAGGACACGCGACATGAGATCCTGTATTTCGGGGACTTATCTCTCTAGAGAGTTCATTCTCCCTTTCTTGTCTATTTCTAGGTGGCACTTGTCCTATCTGTATGGAACAAATATTTACATGACCCCCACTATTTATCTCTTCCTCAACAATGAGGGCCTTCTGAACTACATCACGCAACATCCGAGGCATCAAGATCCTCACTTTCGCATGAATGTTAAAGTTGAGGCCGAACTAAAACTTGTTAACCTTTAGTTTCTCACTGTTCAAATGTGGAACATATCTAAGTAGCTCCATATACCTAGCCTCATACTCCGGTACCATATGACTACGCTATGATAATAAATTAAACTCATTAATTTGACACTCAATGAATTCATCGGACAAGTACCTCTCCCAGAATCATTCCTCAAGCAATTCCCATGATAGGCCTTCAACGATCATGTTTAATTGAGGTAAGAGTGTCTTCCACCAAAGAAGCGCATTCCCTTTCAGTTCAAAGACCACCATGTGTACTTTCATGTTGGAGGTGTAATTGCGTAGTGTGAAGCACATAGCCATGTTCTCCAACCATGCCTCAGTGGCTAAGCCATTGGGCACCGACTCTCTGCCCTCATCTCGATCCAAGAGGTTGATCAATGCCTTTGACATCCTTTCGAAGGATCTCATCATTACTACCACATCTCCCACAACAACTTGCTCCTGCTCAATATTGTTCTCTTTTCCAAGTGGAGTTGATCCCTCATGCATGGATGCTCTAAGAGGAAGCATACCTCTTCCTCCCACACCACGTCGTCTACTCATCTTGCGTTCTCTTACCATGATATTTGTAATTAACAAATCCAAATTTTTATTAGCAATACATCTTTAACTAGAAAAGAAAACAATGGAAGGAGTAACAGGTTCGTCATTACAGAGTTGAACCTGAATCTGATACCATATGTAACACCCCCTATTAACAACACAAGTGTAAGCGACTACAACATGTAATTATTTTTTTCCTTTTACAAAACAACCAAGTCAAGATAGGTACCATTGAGACAATATCATAATCATTATTACCTAAAATATAAAGATAAGAACCAAAGAATAATCTATGTTTAATCAACGACATTATTCGTACTCTATGTCAACTGCATGATAAGGTCGTTCCCCGATATCGAGTAACATTTAATAGGTAAACAATCTAATCTTATCAACTTCACTTCTCATCAAAATCTAATTACAATATCAATTTGTATTTAATTAGTTAAAAAGTGCACTTCATTATCATCACATCACACAAAAGATAGCAATAAATTCCTACGTTTATGCCCCAAAAAACTAGCACCACTTAAATTGGATATCACTACTAAAGTGTCTAAGTAATACATTAGTATCAACATAAATCGTATCACCCTTAATAGAGTACAAGGTACTTCTTAATCAATCATTAATAAGATAATATAATGCATCGACCCTGGTACCAATCAATGTAAGTAATTATTTTGTTTTAAGGTAGTAGGTAAAACAACTCAAAATCTATTTGTCATAGGCATAAGACTATATCAGCATCGTTAATAAAAGTGGTTTATTCCCTAAATTGTTCAGATTCTAAATAGCTAATACAATTGTTTCCAATCATGGAGTCTCTAAGAGTGCAATCTAGTGGTGCCAAGTAAGATCGAGCATCTTATTATCAAACTTAAATTCAGCTTTTGATTAGGACAACATTGTAAAAATAATCAAAATATATATTATCTACCCCTAACACAACAAGCTATAACTTTAATTATTCCTAGCTCAATGTTGTATGTATTAGAGATTGTCCCATAAAATTTCATAATATAATAATCAATTTGTTTTTATAAGAGATCGTGAAGTAACATAACTAATTTTTATGGTAAAAATTTATTAACACAATTTTATATGAACGATTAATGTAGACCCAAAAACCAATAATTTTCCAAAGCCCCAACCTTAGAACGTAAGAAGGAACGATACACATTAGGAGTCAAGGGTTATTCTAAAAACGGTGTAATATATAATCTGGAGATTTAAACAAATTAACGCTCGGTGGTCTGTCCCTCTAGACTACTACAAATTGGTTACAAAAATGTTGGCAGAATGCATGCGATATCTATGAAAGCCATGGCCACTTCTAGACGTGTGGTTTGTAGGCCTTTATCGACAACATAAAAATCGAAGACACGATGATCAATTATCAACCAATGCTGATATCGTGAGGAACATGATAGAATCGTTCATGAGACTGAGTAGGAGAATAACATCCTGTGAAGATAACCAATATTCTGAGCCAATCGATACAATAAAATTTTTAATAACAAAGAAACAAAAGTTAATGGAAGCAATGAGGTTGAAAAGCAAAAACAAGACTTAGAATGTTGGTAGATATATCAAGGGATATTCTTGTTGAATTAATGAAGATCCAGAAGGAGTGAAAAATTTAAAACGAAACTCAATAAACAATTTGCATAAAAATCTGCTGAAGAAATTCTTCGTCAACGAAATTAAATAACATGCAAATTAATTTATGTAATATCCCAATCCACTCAGTTCACTTTTATTGATATATTCTTTGAGGACACTTGGTTTCAAGTGATCTGATTATGGTATATTATGATTTCTTTTTTATTATGAGTTATATATGATGATGTTGATGTAATGTGACTTATTGTTAATCTGATGAATATATATTGGCATATGCTATTAACGCGTTTTCATATGTGTACAAGACATATGATAAGTTGTGTATGTTGATGACATCAATGGACTTCCTTGGACTCCGAATTGAGTCACAGAGTGGATTGTATTTATTTGAGTATTTCATTTTACGTACATGTGATGTATGATTGATTACTGTATGGTTTATGTATATGGATTATTGACATTGTTTTTGTTAGTGGATGCAGGCTTGAAAATGCTTGCTAATCCAACTAACATAAGAAGTAAAGGGGCCACGCACAGAAACCAGACATTGAGGGAGAGGTGTGGAAGCGTCCCTTTCACAACCTACTAGCACTCCTGTCGTGGTATGAGCTATAAGTTAATTATTACCTACTTCGAGAGGTCCACGATGTCGTGAGGAAGGATTGATACAGTCGTTCATGAAGATTTCTAACGGACGTGAGATAAGAAAGATTCATTATTCCTCAGAGTCCCTTAGTATCTCACAAGGTTGACCGAATGGAGTGTTCACTCCAAGGGTTAGACAAAATTTCTAAAACTAGTCTAAAGAGAGTGGCACCCTTGGATCACAAAGGTGCATCGTGAAGGGCACGCCATGTAATTAAAAGACGAGTCAAATAAATCTAGGTAGCCTAAAAAATGTTAAAATGTTTAGACCTCGTTAGAATAAAATGATTATTTAACCAGTAAATTACAAACCTTGAAGCCTAACAAAAGTATAAGCCCACGTCTAGACTAAGTTCAAGTCTAAGTTTAATCAAGGGACTAGTTAAAATATTAAATAAATTAAAAAGATTTAAAATAAAATCAAACTCTAGGAAGAAGATAAATAACAATTTAAAATAATGGATAAATTGCACATGTATGCATGGAATTAATAAAATGGATTTTTAAAATAGAAAATAATAAAAGATGAGAGAATAGGTGTACAAATAGAATAAGTATCTTGAGTCAAGATACCAGTAGTCTAACTAGAAGAAGAATCGTAATTCAACTCTAACTAAGATCTAGTTAGGAGACACTCATTAAATGAGAATTTGTGGAACAAAAGGACAACTAAGAGCGAAAATAGGAACACATTGGGGAAATGTGAGCGAAATTGAATTTTTAAATAAAATAAAAATGGTAATTACTTGTTCAACTTGGAGAGAGTGTGACAAGTGTGTGGGTGAATATTACTAATTAAATTAATTAAAAGTATAATTATTTTTGCATGAGGACATGTTTCATTGACAATTTTTCTATATAACAAATGTGGTAGAAGCGAAAGTGATCTCTCTCATGATTGTTAATGTTATGCTACCAAAATTTTGTGGACTTTGTTTTACTTGTGAGAGTTGGGATACCAAGCTTGTAGAAAGAGTGGAAGCTCTACCTTGTGACCCAAGCCTTGGAGCTATTGTTGTTGCTTTCTTGTGTGTGGCCCCTTTGCGTCTCAGGGGGATAAGGGGGGAGAAGAGTACTCCCAGTGTTGGTTGGGAGGTACCAGTAAAGTTTTGGTGATTAACAAGCGGGAGTACAAAAGGAGCACAAGTCCTGAAGGACATATTCAATTACAAGTCTTCACTGGTTCCAATATTTTAAATTCTAAGTTTTAATTGTAATAATAATAAATCCATTCATTAGATTTTTTTAAATCATTGCGGATCTATTTGAAATTACAGAATACAAATTTATTTTATTGTAGAGTTATTACTTATTCTAGAATTTTTAAATTGTTTAATATCTACAGTACCAATTCACAGTTCTGGAATTTAAAATTTATAGGAATGATGTCAATTTATATACAACCCATAAATTGATTGATATTGGTTCGTTTACAAGTTAGGGTAATTCGTAAATGGAAGTTTTTCCCATCATGGTGTAAATGTTTATCATTCTGGATCTTAAAATTATGATTGGTATCTTTAAATTTTATTACCTATAGTAAATCCAAATCTATAGGGGCGCTACTAATCTAGTTATAGACCCGAAACATTAACTTTCAGATCATTGACATTTTTAGATTTAGACTCATCTTGAAACTTTTTCGAATGTTGCTACCACTTTCATCAACAGAACCGGAATTTACAATTCCCACTTGGTCACTGCCAATTTAAAAATTCAATCTGGAAGGTCAGATAGTTGGCTCATTGAAAAATACATATTATCTGCTTTTAATTATCCAATATACAATTTTGAATTCGTATGATCGTTGTACATATAGTTGGAACTCTGTAAACTATGACTGGTATGGTCGTCTTTATCATTTTACATTTTCGACGACGATTTCCTTGTCATCATTGCATAACATTGTTGTTGGGTATGTGTTATATTCTTTGCATCTATGTGTGTGGGTGCATAAGATTCGATAACTGCGTCTGACGATCCAAAATTCATTTTCTCTTTGTGTCGTGTGCACCGGGAACTTTCCTTGGGGGTAATAGGGGGGTGATCTTGGTGGATATCGGTGGCCACCCACCTTTTCCAACTGGTTCAAAATAGTTTTCTGGCAATTTTGGTAATTTACAATTTTTAGCAGCTTTTCACTTCCGGAGTTGTTTTGAGGCCCTAAACAATGTTTTTTTTGGGAAAATGGGTTTCAATATGTATTTTTCTTCTCTATTCCCCCAAAAAAGGATTTTCTCGACAATACCTTTACAACGGGCTATCATACGCCTAGAACGGAGATCGTATGCAAAAGTTACGACCCTGGTAAGTTGATGTACTAACTTACTTAAACGGGGCCCACATGACTTTTGGTGCTTCATCTCCTAGGGTTAGGTTTTTGGATTTCTAGGGTTTTTGGAATTCTTGATTTTTGTAAAAAGGCCTTCAGAGCCTCATTTTAATCATATTCTTGCGAATGAGCGCAACCGTCACATCTCTTCTTAAAGATAAGTCGCCACCATTCCAGCAAGCTTGTTTCCGCTGCATTTTGCAGTTTCAGCTTATTTCATTATTCAATAGAAAAATAGTTTTACTATATCATTGTTATTTTGTGTAAGAACCTGTTAATAATCTATAGTCATTTTGTTCTGTTAATCAATCCGGATCAGGGGGTCAGGATTTCCCTCCTTGTTTTAGTGGATTTTTCTATTTTTAGCGGTTTTCTAAATTAATCCTGGATTAAGGGATTAGGGTTTTGGTAGCTACAAAATACCTAAAATATTTTATATATTGTATTGTGAATGGTGAAATTAATACAATGAAGATTTGAAAGGTGAAACACCAAGGAAGGTTGGTTTCCTCCTGGTGAAGGGTTTCCAACATAAATTTTTGTGTACTGTGTGTATGAGCCATTGATTAATTTCTTTTTTTGCTTAGAAGAATCTATATGAATTTCTTTACTTCACATGTTTAAAACTTACATGTGGTATCAGGGACCATTTTTGGCTTCAGGGGGACGCATGTATTGCTGAGGGTTTGGCTCAATCTTTATAGATCAGTTTTATATTGGGTCTCTAATAAACCTGGGTTCAATGGGAGCTTTTGAAGTGGTGATTTGAGTGTATAAAGACGAATGGTGATTTCTTCTAGAATTGAGATTGAGAAGTTCAACGGTAAAAAATTTGAGCCATGGAAGCTCAAGATGGAGGACCTTCTTGTAGACAAAGAACAATCGATCAATGTGGATCCTGGTACACAACCTACTAGCACAAAGTCTACTGGTACACAATCTTCTGGTACACAAAATACTAGTACACAACCTACTGGTATGTCGAAGGAAGATTGGGAGAAGTTGTATAGAAGAGAAATGAGTATTATTCGACTCTACATGGAATATTTGGTGTTGTTGAATGTCTCGAGAGAATATACAACCAAGGAAATATGGGTTAAGTTAGGTAATTTATATCAATCAAATTCCCTGGTAAACAAGTTTCTTCAAAATAAGTTGTATCATCTTAGGATGTAAGATGGAGATTCTATGACAGAACATCTAAATTCCTTCAGTACTCTAGTAAGTCAACTTGTCTTTGTTAATATTACGATTGCATAAGACGATAAGTGTATTACTTTGTTATGTTCTTTTCCAGACTCTTGGGATAATCTGGTTGTAACAATTGGTAGTACCACTCAATATAAATTGAAGTATGAGGATGTAGTGGCATCCTTGTTATTTGAAGAGGTGAGGTGGAAAAACATTGATGGTCAGAGCACATATGTTTTATCTGTAAGAGGTTGTACTGAAGACATGAATCCTGGTAAGTCTTCGGGGGGGAGATATAAATCTAAAGGTAGATATAAGTCTCTAGGAAAATATTTGAGGAAATGATGGAAGTGTGGTAAAGAAGGGAATTATCAGAAAGATTGCAAGTCTAAGAAGGTTGATAAACCAAAGGGATCTAATAATTCCTCTTCTACAAAGGAGAAAACTTCCACTGAATAAGGAGGTGATGTTTACTTGACATCTACATGTACACATGCAGACCATGGTGTACGGTTGATCGACTCAGGTGCATCATATCATATGACTCCTCACAGGGACTAGTTCCGTGAATATGAAAAATACAATGGTGGTGATGTATTCCTAGGAGATGACTTGACAACCAAAATCATGGGACATGGAAGGATTAAGTTGTTGCTAAAATATGGAAGGATTAGAACTCTTTGTTGGGTTCTGCACATTCCAAAACTAGCCAAGAGCCTAATATATGTACGTAATTTGGATGGTGCAGGTGTGGATACTTTATTGCGAAAGGGCACTTGCAAGATGGTAGGTGGAGAAATGGTGTTGATGAGGGGATTTTGGTGTGGAAATATGTACAAGTTGTTGCAAAGAACTTATACTAATGGGTGTAAAAAATTTGTTTTCCCTGAGCAGAGAAATAAAGAAGACAATACCAATATTGTCCCTGGAAAGAAGACCATGATGTGGCATCATAGACCGGGGCATATTGGAGAAAAGGGACTTCGAACACTACACGAAAAAGGTATGGTTGAAGGTATGTCTAATTTCAATATGGATTTTGATTTCTATGAACATTTTATATATGGTAAACAAAATCGAGTAAGATTCTCATCTGGTGCTACAAGAGAAAAAATGATCTTAGATTTGATACACAGTGATGTGTTTAGACTTGCGCTTGTTCCATCACTAAGTAAATCTGTGTATTATGTTTCATTCATAGATAATTTCTCAAGGAACACATGGATTTATTTTATTAGAAATAAATATGAGGTATTTGATAAGTTTAAAGAGTTTAAGACTCTAGTAGAAAATCAGACATAGAATAAAATAAAGGTATTGAGGACAAATAATGGTGGAGAATTCTACGGAAATGAATTCGAAGAATTCTGTAATAATTGTGGTATATCAAGGTAGAAGAATACTCCATACACACCTCAACAGAATGGAGTTTCATAAATGATGAATACGACATTGATGGAAAAATCAAGGAGCATGCTTAGTGGTGCCGAGTTAGGACATGAATTCTAGGCAGAGGCAATGGGTACATCATGTTACTTGGTCAATCAATCACCCCATCAATGTTGGATGATAAAACTCCACACTAGGTATGGAATGGTAAGAAACCCTCTCTTGAACATCTTAGAGTGTTTGGTTGTGATTCTTATGTACATGTTCCAAAGAAAAATAGGAGTAAGTTGGATAATAAAGATAAAAAGTGTATCTTTATTGGTTATAAAAATGGTGTGAAAGGTTATAAGCTTTGGAACCTAGAAACTAAGAGGATTGTTTATAGTCAGGATGTTGTTTTTAGAGAGGTGAAATATGTTCCCAAATAAGAATTCCTACCAAGGAAATAAGAACCTGAGAAAATAAAGTTTAAGTTGGATGATGCAAAATATGAATTAACTAAAGAAGATGAAAAAAAATAAGACGAACATCATACCCTAGTATTGAGGAGATCAATGAGGAAAAGAAGGAAACCAGAAACGTATAGTCCACCTTATTTTCATTCTAATTTTGCTTTAGCTATTAATTATGATGATCCCATAACTGTCAGGGAAGCAATGAATTCATAGGATAGTAAACTATGGAAGAAGGCCATGGTTGAAGAAATGGATTCCTTGGATAAGAATGAGGCATGGGATCTAGTGGAGTTTCCATATAGAAGAAAATATTTTGGTAGAAAATGGTTGTTTAAGAAGAATTTTAATGTAGAAGGAAAAGTGGAGAAATATAAAGCTTGATTAGTAGAAAAAGGTTATTCCGAGGTAGAGGGAATTGACTTTGGTGAGATTTTTTCTCTTATTTCCAAGTTAAATTATAATAGATTTCTTGTATCTATTGTTTCTACTTTTGATATTGAAGTGGAACAAATGGATGTGAAGACAACATTCCTACATGGGGATCTGGAAGAAGAAATCTACATGAAGCAACCATAAGGCTTTGTAGTGAAGGGAAATAAAGAATTGGTATGCAAGATAAAGAAGTCACTATATTGTCTGAAGCAATCACATAGGATGTGGTACCAAAATTTTGACACATACATCCTTGGATTGGGATTTGTGAGAAGCATCGCTAATCACTATGTATATTCCAATCAAGTTGGTAATCACTTCACTTATGTAGTGTTGTATGTTGATGACATGTTGCTGGTAGGAAATAACATGGAAGTTATCAAGGAGGTGGAGTCACAGCTATCCTCCAAATTTGACATGAAGGATCTCGGTGTTGCTAACTTCATTATGGGAATGGACATTAAAAGAGACCGTGCAAACAAGAAACTCTGGTTGAATAAGAGAAAATATGTTGAGATAATATTGCAGAGGTTTAATATGTATGGAAGTAAATACTCAAGGTTCCTATTCCCATAGGTGTAAGTTTATCTAGAGATCAGTGTCCCAAGACATAGGAAGAAGAAGATGACATGTACCATGTTCCATATGCCATCACATTTGGCAGTTTGATGTATGTAATGTTCTATACTAGACTGGACATTGCACATGCAGTGGACGTTTTGAGTAGGTATATGTCAAAACCAAGGAAGGAGCATTGGACAACAGTAAAGAGGGTCTTCAGGTATTTGCGTGGAACTACCAGTTATGGATTGTGCTACCAAGGAAGACAAGGATTGGACAGAGTGTTGGACATACATGGGTTTGTTGATGCAGACTGGGATGGAGATGTGTATCGAAGAAGATATACAAGTGGGTATGTTTTTAACCTATTTGGGAGAGAAATCAGTTGGATGAGAAAAAGACAGGTTGTAGCGGCACTCTCAACTATAGAAGTTGGATACATGACATCCACTCATGCAAGCAAGGAAGCAATATGGTTACAAAGATTGTGTTTAGGTATTGGGTTGGTACAACAAGTAGTGAGAATATATTGTGACAGTCAAAGTGCAATCTTCCTTTAAAAGAACCTTACTTATGATTCGAAGAAAAAACAAATTGATGTTCAATATCACTTTGTGAGAGACATGGTTGAAGAAAATAAGGTTTTGCTCGAAAAGGTTGACACTTTGAAGAATGTTGCATATTCATTGACAAATTCTGTGAGCATAGAGAATTTCTCCTGGTGTAGAGTAACAATGGGCATTGCTGCCCTGGATTGTTAGCTATGTAATCGTGTGAACCCTTGTATGCAAAAAAAACAACAAGTGGGAGAATATTGGGTATGCGTTATATTATTTGCATGTGTGTGTGTGGGTGTGTCAGATTCGACAAATGCGTTTGAAGATCCCAACTTCCTTCGCCATTTGTCATGTGTGTCAGGCGCTTTCATGGGGGGTCTTGGGGGGGGCTAGGATTTCCCCCCCTGTTTTAACGGATTTTACCATTTTTAGCAGTTTCTTAAATTAATCCTAGCGGATTAAGGGATTGAGTTTTTTTTAGCTACGAAATACCTAAAATATTGTATATAGTGTATTGTGAATGGTGAAATTAATACAATGAAGAGTTCAAAGGTGCAACACCAAGAAAGGCTAGTTTTCTCTCGGTTAAGAGTTGCCAACGTTAATCTCTATGTACTGTGTGTATTAGCCATTAATTAATTTTTTTTTTCTTATGAAAATATGTATGCATTGCTTTACTTCAGAGGTTCAAAACTTACAATTGCTTGTCGAGGCTATATGTGTGGTTTCATTACATTTCTTTTTAATTGGAAATCCTGAACTTAAGTTTTTGATTTGGTCACTGTGAAAATTCATTGCAAGTTCAGAATTTGAATTCGTAGGGATGCTTCCAATTAATTACAATTCGAAGCTTGTATTACGCCATTGGTCATTGCAAATTCTAATGGCATTTGTATCTAGAAATACGTCGTATACCCAACTAAAGTTGATGGTGAAATGATTACGGTCGCTTCCAAAATTCTTAATCGATTTATAATTAGGCGTTGTTCTTTTTATCGCAATACCTGAGTTGAAATTTTTGATCGTTGTTTAGAATTTACAATCCAATCTTATAAATTCGTAAGGACATTGTAGAACCTTTTGGAAAATATAAATCCATAATTGAGATAGTTATTGTAGATGTTAATTACAAACCAGATTTGGGAACTCGTATAATCACTTCCGAGTTGTTTAAGTTTTTCTTAATTTATGGTGTTCGTTGTAACGGGTAGTTGGGTCAGCTCTTAGATTTATAGGTGTAGATTAGTTCCTATCGCGATCCTAACTCCTTCTTACGACTATTAGTGAGTACTCGACGTCATCTAAAAGTAAGCTCTACTCTTCGCCAAGTCATTTTATAGTGCGACTATTGTTTTTCCTTCGTCGTTCAGTTTATTGTTACTTATTCCACCGCACTCCTTACATATTGTTTGTTACTCAATTCATTAATGCGGTGCTCCTGTACATATAATTCACACCCTAACATATATGGATTAAATTATCCACGGATGAGATTTAATTCATGGATTTTCACATAATCCAAATCGATAGGAAGGTTTTGTTCCTTCTCCTTAGGATATTATTATTGTAAACTTCCTTGATAGCTTGTAGAGACTAGCACAGCCGACTCATAGCTGGAGAATGTCGAGAGGGTTCCATTCAGAACAAGAGTCGTGACTGAGCTGACTTCAACACAGAGCGTACATAAAACGTCCGTGTAGGTTGTGGCATCAAACGATCTTTCAGATATAAAAAATGAATGAGTGTCACCAAAATGAAAAGTGTGCATAGTGTTTTTTAATGATATAAATGTGGCCTGCATATATTTTAATCTTTCTTAATCATTTGAATATGACAATTATGTATTTTTACAGTAAATTTATAATGTGATTAGGTAAATGTAAAAAAGTAAATATGTTAATGGATGCCTTCATAAATGCAAGGAAGTTATGAACAATAAATCTGACGCATTGATTTTGGAGGACGACTAAGAATATGCCAACATCTTCAATACTTAGCCATCAGATTAGAATTTAACATTAAAAGATCATTAATTGTGCCCATTATCAATAGATGTACGCCTTTCCACGTAATTAGGTGGAAGTAATGCATGCACATTACAATTATGACTCTACTCTTCACTAACGTAGTTTATAAGAAAGAGTGGCAAGAATACGTCATAGGAATAAAGGTATTATTTAAAGGATATTTAATAACAAAAGGGTGGCAATGATATTTCTTAGGATTAAGGTATTTTTAAAGTACATAAAAGAAGTGGGAAAGTTAAGCCATAGAAAATATGGATACCCTTAATTAGAATGGATAATTACTTATTAATATATGTGGTAATTTGATGTAAGGAATCAATGATACATTGATATTGTAATTTATTAAATAATTAAAAGAATATACTATTAAGTAATAATGTGAGAATAATTTTAGAAAATTTAGAGAAATATTGAATAGATACTTGATTCTCGGTTGGCGAATAATTAAATAGACATAATGTGATTCTATTCCAGATTAACATTGTGGATTTTATTGGTTGAAACCTTTACACGATTTAAGGAATTTTAGTATGGATAATAAAATATTTATGCCTAGTACCTTTTACTCTCTAGGAAAAGTTTTTAGATTTTAATAGAATATTTTAAATAATAATGTGAGGATAATTTTAGAAAATTTAGAGAAATATTGAATAGATACTTGATTCTCGGTTGGCGAATAATTAAATAGACATAATGTGATTCTATTCCAGATTAACATTGTGGATTTTATTGGTTGAAACCTTTACACGATTTAAGGAATTTTAGTATGGATAATAAAATATTTATGCCTAGTACCTTTTACTCTCTAGGAAAAGTTTTTAGATTTTAATAGAATATTTTAAATTAATTTTTGATGATTTGAAAACGTATGATTTGAACATGTATAAGATTCACCTTGAATTATATGATTAATTTATCTAGTATAAAGTGTAACACCCCGGGTTTTGAGCTCCGTATAAATATTGTATTTTGTTAAGTTATGAAAGGCGGGAGTGCCTAAACAATTATTAAGAGGCTAGTGTGCCTAGGAAATGTAATGTTTTGATAATTGTTAATATAAAACACATCATTGGCTTCTAGACAGACACTGACAAGAATTATAGGAGGCTATGATTACACAAGAGAGGGGGAACAAAGGGCTAAGTATTTATTTTATATTTTATTTACCCATTTTTTTTAATGGAGAATAACAATTCCGTGAGCTTCTTGGGAGGAAGTCCAAGTGGTTCCTTAATTCCAAGAATTACATAAACCTATCCTTATTCTATGAGGAGGGGTTCTCGTTCTTTTTCTTCTATTGGTTGCTTAACTCATTCAATAATTCACTCAATTGTTGGTTGTTCACACATTTCGTTGGGATTTCACTCCATTCATTTTGTCACCCACTCGTCTTTCCTCATTCGTGTCTTGGCTTGGGAAAGGAAAACGAATTGTTGAAGATAAGCCATGGTATTGTTGGTTGTAGAGACTGCTGGTGTATTCCATCCATGAGTCAAGACCTTTATGTATGAGATGCTTTGGTTTTTGCACAGTTTTTTTCACAACTGCGAGTCTTGAGAGTCCCAACATGGAGATTCTGGACCAGCTACACTCGATCCTTGGAAGTAGATGGACAACCTAAGGGATTGCGTGGCATATTAGGGGGCCCATTCTCTTGTGTTGTGCAAACTAGGTAGAAGAGAGTTGGTGTACTTGGATTGTTGTGAGTGCTAATAATCCTGTGAGAGATTGAACACTGAATGGTTTGGGAATCCAAGTGACACTCTGGAACCGTCCTTGTGGATTCATAGCCCTGGCTCAGGGGTGACACTACTGTTGATACTTGGAACAATAGTGTCTACGGTTGGTTGGAACGTCCTTGGTTTGCAACCAATTGGTGTCTTATTTTCAGAAAAGATAAGTTCTCTCTGTTATGGTTATTTACCTTTGTATTTATTTATCTTTGAATTTAACATTTAGAATATGCATGCTTGTTGGTTAATTTTGTGAATGGATTAGTTTATGTTGTGGCATGAATCTTGATTATGCATGCGGTTTTCATGTCTATTAATTAACTTAGAAGTGATTTGAATTGAGATAAGTCACTGTGAAGTGAGTCCCTCGACTACAACGTGCCTCTCCTGTGAGTGGTTGGGTGTGTTGCAGTCAGATTAGGTGGAATAGTCTAGCCTGTGGGTGGTTGGGTACATAAAAATTTGGTATCAATGACATAGGATGAAACACCAAGCCAAAATGGGCCAGGTCTATTAGAGAGGATCTTGTGGTTCAAATCAAGTACACCTTGAATCTAGAAACTTATGAGAAATGAAATTGCAAATATTGCACGGTAACCATAATTCTAGAGATATTTTGTAAAGGATTGTGTAGACGTGACCATTCCTTTTGAATTTAGGAGCGATCAACACAGTGGGATTAAGGGATATCTGGACTGTCTGATCGAAAGACGGGTGAACAGGGGCCATCCGATGGAGGTGAATAGAATGTTGGGTAAGAATTAAGTCCCAACAATCAGATCTTCTTGATCGATCATCAATTTTTTATCGAAGAAAAGAAGGAAAGGAATAGATTTAGAACTTCATTACTTCAACGATCTTGGTAGGCAAGCAAGGCCTGAACTACTAAAGGACGAAGTTGTGAAGCTCCTTCAACTGTCCGATATAATGGGAGGCACAGAGGGATCTCTATCGCTAATCGTAGTCAGTCGACATTGACCACTTCAAAAGTTTTCACTTCATGAGTTTTAAACTTGATGAACTATTACAGCCCAGATCCTTGAAGCGTCGAAGTCCTAGAATCCCCATAGACCGTTATATTGAGGGGAGGACTTCATGAGTGTTTTGGGCTATCAGATCTAGCCTTGGTAGAAGGGTATTGAATTTCAGGCTTCATAACTTTGCCACTCCGATGAATACAAAGTAAGTTGTAGAGAAAATCCCTAGAGCACTGAAGCCCTGAAGTGATGAATTCAGGGAGGTGTAAAATTGTGAAGTCACATGGGCTGTCACATCTTGAGTTGTGATTGGGGATTGTCCATGTGGTTTATGATGTGTCTTATGCCACATGGTATGGGTTTGTGTAGGGACATGTTTCATTTAGATTCAACACCTTTTGGACCCCAAATTATCCTTTTTTGGGCGATGTGTGGCACACGTGTCATGGATCCATGTCACCCTGGGTGATTCTATTATGCCATGTCATCTCCGGGAGTATGTAACCCTAGGGGTTTCCACATTTCTGTCAGTGAGAAGTGTCGAAGCCCAAAATCTCTAAGGCACGTAGATCGTCAATCAGAGATCCCTTTGGGACCTCTCTCGACTGTTGGATGAAGCAGGAGAAGTAGGGTAAGTTTAGAGGATTGTCACTACGGGGGAAGTGAGAGACATGAGAAATGAATATCCCAGAGCCCCGAAGCATGAAATTTCTGAATTGGTGGATAGTCGTCGATCACAACGTTAGATTAAGTCACAACTAATTGTTTATGTTGAAGCCTCTAGATGGGGGATGGGCCATCCATTCAATGAGAGATCACGTCTCGACCACCTGACTTTTGCTGGTGGAGTTAGTGAAGACTTAAATGAAGTTCATCTCCAGAGGAAATTTGAAGTTGAAAATGGAGAACAATCGAAGGCCGAAGTCCAGAGGACTTGGTCCCAGTGTCGGTCTCATGATAAGGTAAAAAGGGCTTGGGAGGTCACCCAACCCTCAGTTATGTTTTTTGTGCAAGATCCCATGTGGAAGAACGCGAAGCAAGGTGCCAAGGAAGAATTAAGCCAGCGATTTTGAGTCATGGTCCCCTGGGGGCGTGGTTTCAAGGAAGCATCTATGCAGAATTGAATTCTGTATCAGCTAAAGGATAACATTGAATTTTTATAATATGTTCTTCATGAATTGAGAATAAAAAGGACATGTAGCATTGTTTGGCAAATTCTATTTATAATATGCATAATTCTAACAAAATGGTCGCTTTCACATTTTGAAGAATTAGGGGATGTAAACATATTAGTTCAATATAAGAATGCAGATTTGAGAAAAGGAAGAAGGAGAGGGATATTCTATGCATGATAAAGAGGCCAAACGTCAGAATATCTGTGTTGGTAATTTAGAGACAAAATCCAATGGACAAAAGGCCATAGGGGAGAAAGAAACATTGATAGAGACTGTGAGAATCCTGAAAATAGAAGTGCATAGCTACAAAGAAGACAATGAAAGGCTGATGAGAGAACACAATTAGATGAATGCTCAAGTGATGAAGAGCTTAAATCAATTGTAGAGGCAAACAAAGAATGGCTCAAAGAAAGAAGAAGAGGGAATATGTCATGAAAGAAGATATTACCACCAAAGATATGGTTATTCAATAATTTCTATAAGAACTCATAGACATTACTCACCTCCTTACTCAACAATAAATTTTTATGCATCTAAAGATTCCATAAGTAGTCCAGAGGTGTTTCCTGCTATGAACCAAAGAAGAAGACATGAATTAGACAATTTGTAAGGAGAACTGAGGAAGCATAACCCACCATCCTTTGATTGTGAAAGAGAAATGGAATATGATATTGAGGCAAGGTTTCTTGGACTCATGAGATATTTTCAATTGCATAATTATTCATCAAACCTATAAGCCACAATTTCCACCTACCATTTACATGGGAAACATATTAATTAGAATAGGATCACTTAAAAGAAGTTCAATAAGTACTTTCATAAGGAGTACCTCTCAGAGCACTTCCATGACAAGAAAATGCAAGAGTTCTTTGAACTTAGGCTGGGAAGCATAACCATGGAAGAGTATGAACTGAAGTTCTAAGGGATGCTAAAGTATGTGGGGTTTATAAAATATTTGAAGGTGAAAATACAAAGGTTCCTGAGTGGACTACCATTCTTTTATAAAGAAAAGATTCAATATGATGAACCCAAAGCCTTGAATGAGACCATCAAGAAGGATAAATGCATGTATGAGTAAGCCAAGGGAAGAGAATACATGCATAAGTCTTATAAGGATAAGAATAAGGAGGAGTCTAATCAGAGGAAGAAGGGATTCAAACCTCCTTTCAACAAAAATGAACCTAAGAAAAATCATCAAGACTAGTATGATAAGGATGAATCAAGGAAAGAAGACACCTTGGGAAAAGGGGGAAAACCACCAATCCAATGTTGGGGATGCAAATAAAATGACCTGTACAAGTATTTCCCTCACAAAAAGGACAAAGTGAAGACCATGCACAATGTCCAAGAGGATATAACAATAGAAGAAAGGGGAAGGATTTATGCAGCCTTAGATGATCGACAAGAAGAGTACCAGTCCAATATGATCGAGGTGGAAGGTAAGATCATTAATCAACCTATTTCTATTTTAATTTATTCAGGAGAAATTCATTGTTACATTGATCCTAAAATAGTGGATATATTATGTTTGGTCAAAAATAAGCTTGAAAAATCAAGTTTGGTTCAGCTAGCCACTGGAACCAAAAGGAGAATCCATGATATGGTCAGAGGTTGTTCCATAAGTCTTAATGGTGTTAATACTAGTGTTGATCTAAATATCATACCATTGGGATCTTATGATATTCTAATTGGAATGGATTGGTTGAAAAAGAATCATGCTATCCTAGATTGTCATAACAAGAGATTTACATGTATTGATGAAGAAGGAAAACAAAGCATTGTGAAAGGTGTTTCAAGACCCATATCTATAAGACGGATTTAAACCTTATAGATAAAGAGGTGTTTTAGAAAAGGATGTCAATTGTATGCAGACCATGTGGAAGAGTCAGAAAAGACAAAGGGGCCAAGCCTTGAAGAGTTTTTATTACTAGAAGAATTTGAAGATGTATTCCAA
>ML778655.1:1086957-1102286 GCA_009831015.1 Picea engelmannii | reverse complement strand
GAGAACAAGAGTTCTCCCTTGCACCACCCTGCCACCTTGGTTTCTCTGGCTGCAACCAGATGGAAGCTACAACTCCCTGTGTTCAAGCACCCACTTGAACCTCTGAGGACAACAGTCCTCCCGAGCACCTCCCAACCTCCCTATAATGTTAATCTTCGTAACTTAAACTCATTACATCGCAATAAAGTTATTCAATGGCTTACCAGTCTTGTCACTGTTCTGTTGCACTGCTCTACCCTGTTTGCATCAATGTCTTCTGCACCCTCCTTGCACTTTCTGTTCTTCTCCATTTATACTCTCTGCATCATGTCCCTTTCATGCAACCTTCCTCTACTGTGTATTTCTACTCCTGTGCTCTGCCTCCTTGCTCACCCTTCAATCCTTCTACACAACGACCACAACAATTCTAACAGCAATGGCAACATCTCCTCATCTCTTCTCTGCACTGTGTACTTATAGTTTCTGTGCACCTTATGCATGCAATGTGTGCATGTCCTCTGTATGCTCACACCGTGCCCATCTCCTCCACCTCTCGAGTGCTCTGCCTGATACTCATGGTAACTCTTCAGCTTCTCTGGCCGTTTCACCACGCGTTCAGCATCACTGGGTGTTATGCTAAGATTCCTCAGCCTCTCTGGCATTTGAGACTCTTCATCTCCTCTCAGCCAATAGAAAGAACACATGTCTTTGCCACTGAAACGCTAACTTATTTGTCATTATCAGTCCATTTCTCTTAACAGATTCAGAACAGAAGCGTTAATGTGTGGGGAAGAACAACAACCCTCCGATCACTACTTGATCCAACGGTTCAGATCAAATCGGGATTTCATATATCGCGATTTCGGCACTTTTGATGACATAATGTTTATGTCCACGGGAGTCGCGATTTCCCGATTCACGATGTGCTTCAGTCCTCCTGGCTGAGGCCTGGTCCATGTGACCGTTACCCGTGACCGCAACCATACCTCTCGAAAATGTGCGCTAGCCCTCCTGGCTAGACCATGATCCATATGACCTGTCTCCATATGACCTTGGTCATATCACTCCATCGGTGTTTCGACACTTACGATGACATAATGTTTATGTCCATGGAATTCATGATTTCCCGATTAGCGATGCGCTTTAGCCCTCCTGGCTGACCCTGGTTCACGTGACCGTTCTCCGTGACCGCATCCTTATCTCTGACAGATGGCCTCCACTATGCCACCGTCCTACTTCGCTGCTGTGCTGACATCTGGCCCCTACTCATTGGGGTTTCGCGGATCGCGATTTTGAATTGCACAAAACTCTTGTCAACGGGATCCCCGATTTCCCGATGAACAAAATGTCGATGGCGCCTTATTCTTCGACACCTGTCCCTCAGATGGACGTTCCCGATCCCTTCGCGATTTCGAGACTTTCGATGTCAATTGACTTTGTCATTTCAAAGTCCCGATCGCCGATGCCTCTGCTGAAGTCACAGGTGTTTTGACACGTGTTAGATCCTGCCACGTGTCACTCCGATTCATGATTTTCATGTGCCTGAAGTGTTAAATCTGCCTGACACGTGTCATTCCCTGGTTGTGCCACGTGTCCCTTGCTGATGTGGTATGTTGTCGTGAGTTGGATCAATGGTTCAGATGCACTTCTTATCCAACGGATGTGATTACATCGCGAAATCGCATATTGCGATTTCGGGGTTTTCGTTGTCATTATTCACGAAACTCATGAAACTCCGATTCCCGATTCTCCGATGAGCAAGATCAACAGTCCATATCTCAAGCTTTCTTTAACGGCTGCGATCAAATCGCGAAATCGCATATCGCGATTTCGGGGTTTTCGATGTGGAGTGATTTGGACATTTCAAAGTCCCGATCCCTGAATCTACGATGAAGCCTCCTGTCTACACGTGGATGGTCCCGATCTCTGCTTGATTTAACGACTGCGATCAAATCGCGAAATCGCATATCGCAATTTTGGGGTTTTCGTTGTCGAGTGAACTGGACATTTCAACGTCCCAATCGCCGAATCTCCGATGACTTATCTCCCTCGTAATTTCTACAAATCTGACGGTTGTCGGCCTTTCGGGAAATTTGAAAGGGATCCAACGGTCACTGGATCGCTTTCTTCTTTATTCTCTGCAAACTTTTGCTGCGCGTGTTTTCTTCAATGCTATTCCTCCTGAGATTTTTCTCCTCAAATCCTTAAAGGATTCCGACGTCTGCTTTCGATCATTCACCTCTCTGAACCTTCCATCTTCACTATTGTACTTAAGCCATCATCACTACTATACTTTCCATCAATGACAAGTCTATGCTGCCTGTAAAACATGTCAACAATCCTTTGTACATTCTTCCTGCACCCATGCCATCTTCATTGCTGTACTTGCCATCAATGACAAGCATATGCTACATGTTAAACATTTTCCAACAAGATTTCTCTATTGATTTAGTTCTAGGAGCTTCGCCAATATCAAAAACACCTTACAGAATGAGTACACCAAAATTAAAAGAATTACAAATTCAATTGGAAGAATTGTTGAAGAAAGGGTACATACGTCCAAGTGTTTCACCTTGGGGAGCACCAGTACTTTTTGTCAAAAATAAAGATGGAACTTTGAGGCTATGTATTGAATTTCGACAACTGAATAAATCCACTGTGAAGAACAAGTACCCACTACCAAGAATTCATGACCTCTTTGATATTTTCCAAGATATTTTCCAGGATAGACATGAGATTAGGATACCATAAGGTAAGAATCAAGGAAGAAGACATCCATAATACAACCTTTAGAACCATGTATGGGCATTAATAATTTGTAGTGGTGACATTTGTATTGTCCAATGCACTAGTTGTGTTTATGTGCTTAATGAATGTCATATTCAGAAATTACTTGGATATGTTTGTCCTAGTATTCGTGGACGACGTACTTGTCTATTCTAAGTCATAGGAAGAGCATGGAAATCACCTAAGATTGGTATTACAAGTGTTGAGGGAACATCAGTTGTATTCCAAGCTTAGTAACTATTATTTTTATCAAGAGAAAATCTATTACTTGGGGCACATTATTTCATAACATGGTATAGCAGTAAATCCATAGAAGATTGAATCCATTAGAGGATGGCCAACACCCATGAATGTTTCAGAAGTCAGATCTTTTATGGGGTTAGATGGTTACTACAAAAGATTTATAACAAGTTTCTCTAATATTTCTCATCCCATCATTTCTTTGCAAAACAAGGGAATTAAATTTGAATGGACATTTGAGTGTGAAAAGAACTTTAATCTGTTGAAATAATTACTTACTAGTGAAATTGTTTTAAAGATTGTTGACCCAAATGAATTTTTTGTGGTATGTATAGATGCATGTAAGGAAGGGCTTGGTGTATTCCTCACTCAAAATGGACATTGTTATCAGACTAATCGGTAGGTGCGGACACTAACTGATCTCCCTAGATCCACCTAGATCTAGAACAAAGCAAGACAGGATATGACTCTTTCCCTAAGTTTTGATTGTTGAATTAAATAGGAGGCAAGAAACAAGTCACATACCTTATTATCGCTTCCTAGGGTCTTTGTTGCTCCCACTTCACTCCAGTGCTCTCGCGCAGTCAAGACCAAGACAACAAAAACCAACCAAAGTGAAGATTGCACAATATATTCAACAGTTAACCTATGTGTATGATCAAGGAATTACACAATAAAGTGGAAATAGCTTTATGGGAAATGGACATGCCACTGTATCATATTAATGAAAAGTAAATATTACAACCTGAGCCTTGATGTCCCAAACTTCATTTCGATGGCTCTTGTCTCTGACACACACACTTGCTCAATCCTTGCATGAAGAAGATCAAATCCTCTTGATAGACTTGCTAGAGTCTCCAAGCTGTTGTTCAATGCTAAGTCCTTCACACAATTCTTTCACCAATTCTCCAATGAATCTTTCTTAACCTTTTCCATGAGAATTCTCTAAAAATATAAGAGAGAATGAATTAGTTATTTGGATCAGAATGATCCCAAAATATCAGGGAATCCAGTACTATGATAACCATTCAAATGCCAACCCATCCTTCTAGAAGATTCCCTTCTAGAAGAATCGAGAATTCATATTTTTCCTTGCATTAGGAAGAGTTTGCAACCTAGCTATTCAACATAGTGCGATTTCACACCCTGGATTAAGGAAGCCTGCGAGAATGGGTTATTATCGAACCCAAATGTACTAGTAGCCTGCGAACCTTCTTTAAAAAATGAGTTTTCTGGGAAGAGATGAAAGTAACTTTTCTCAGGAGAAAGTTCTTATGAAGAGCCTGAGTACACCATCATCAATACATCATCATGATGAACAAAATCATGGGTAACAAAATGCCCCCCAAAGAATGAGGTTGGAACGAGTGACAACCGAAAGACTTTGTAAGATGCATGTGTGTGTCAGAAACCAGGAGCACACCTAATCAAAAACCTGCGCACAACCAAGAATCTGTAAAATCTCATATATACCAATTCTGAGGTAGGCATTCCCATACTCAGATCATATACTGATGACATTATAGACATAAGTCATGGCCCCCAATCATACACTGTGGATCCATGCCGTCAAAATATAGCATAGCCACCAAGAATACACTGTGGATCTATGCGAGAAATTTCAAATTAAGATGACATAGCCACGAAACATACACAGTGGATCTATGTGTCACAAATTATACATACTCCATCGCAACCTAGACAAAAGAGATGATATCCAGGGTCTTCAATCTTTTTTCCCAAAGTACGAATCTAACCATGTGATTACATGTGTTGAAGTCGAACATGACAGAAACCACTTGATTACCAGTTATTGATGAAACCGTTAACAAGTGTGAGGGAAATCACCATTGATGTCAATGAGTCCCAAGGTACCCTAGTACAATCCATCGAATGCGAATAAATGAGTTGAAGTTGAACATCCGATGGAATCTTTCGATCAGGGGTCAATGATGTGAACCCACTGTCGAAAGCAAGGAAACCTGCCATTGAGGCATGCAAGCTCCAAGGTACCAAATAATTTCTAAGTCTTGATTCTAGATAATGAGCTGAAGTCGACCGAATAAAACTCGTCATAGGAGTGCCTTGATGTATCCCCCATCAATGACATGAAATGAGTAATAGATTTTGAAGGTGAAACAAAGTATGATATGAATTGGACTGGACATAGGGAAGGCCGACACAGAGAGAATGGATAATTGCAGATGGCCAACTCAATATAGGTTTCAGATGGACTTCTCTTGAACATATGAATGACACGGCCAAAGATTTGGCAGCATTGACTCAAAGACGACACAGGGAATGACCTTGTAATAAATCGAATGAGAGACAAATGGATTTCCCAAACCAGCTTCAAATGTAATGAATAGAGGGTGTCATGTTAAAGAGAGACACTTACTGCCAATCAATACGAAGATGAAAACATATCCCTTTCCCAAATTTCCCCCCACCATTTCTGGCGAGTACCTCTTTATTTTTACGCAAGCTTGAGGAGGATAACATATGCTTGTTGATGTAAGCTCATCCTTCGGACGATTCCCTCAGAGTATTTTTAACGAACCCTAAGAAGGAGTGGTTCGGTCCCATCACGGGTCTGGCAATGTTTTCTTAACGAGTCTAGAGCTAGAAAACTCAAAGGTTTTTCATGATTATAGAGTCTGGAAAAACACTTAAAAGAGAACTCTCTCAGTTCCTTTTTCGTAAAATATTCTGGATGAGATCAAAAAAGAGATAAATTATCGCTCACCAGAAGCTTACTTCAAATACTTTATCGAGCGTGAAAATAACAAGGTCGCTCGATGATCTTTTCATGTTTAGAGAGTCTGAAAAGAGATTAAAGAGGACTCCAGGGGGTTCCTTTTTCGTATAACCTTGTTGAGCCTGAAAAAGTGATAAAAGTATGCTCAATCGCGTTCTCATGTATTTACGAGCGCAAGAATGGATAAATACCACGCTCGAGGTTTTATATAAAAACCAACAAAAAAACACGCGATGTCAAAGAAAAAACATGTCCGTATCCCTGTATTTGACCATCAAAGTTATTACGCCTGCAAACGTTACACTCAAAATGACATTAGGGATTAGGGTTTAATAGATATATAATCATAAAAAACCAAATGACATAGTAAAAGTAAATAAAAAGGAGTAAATACTCTTTTTACCACATCATTTTTACCTTTCCACTATTTGAGCTCAAAAACCCCTCTTTTACCCTCAAATTTCGGCGTCAGTTGGCGGGAGCTACGAGAGACCATTCAGCGAGCCATCTGCAACAGTAAGGTAGGCTCTTCGTCCTTAACACTTTCATGGTTTAATTTTTCAATTTTATTGGTTAAATTTCATTTTTGGGTTGATTTTACAAGCCCTACTTGCGCGCTACCATTCTCACATGAAGACTACACAGGACCTGCGAGAATGGGTGTTTCTCACAGGTGACCCATGGGCAGCCTACGAGGTTCTCACACTGTGCACACAAGGCACCTGTGAGAACCGCAAAGCTCAAATATTTTTAAAAATTTTAGCCAATGAACAAGAACCAAATCATGAAAAAAGTTGCTAATCTTCTTTTTGTGTCCCTTATGCAGATAATTGGCCATCAAAATGGTGCTTGAATGGCGTGAAAGGGAGCATGAAGAGGATAATGAAAATGCCAAAAATCATCCACCTACTATTGTTTCTTTGAGAGACTGTGGACTCCTGAAGTACTTTTGCATCCCGGGCATGAGGGCCCAAGTCAGACTATTAGAGTACCTGGTGCGTATGTGGGACCCTGATCAGCAGGTATTTCATGTAGGGGTCCACACACTATCCTTAGATACATTTACTTTTTGATGGGATTGTCACAGCGGGGGTACTATGTGAGCCTAAATAGTAGTAGAGGTGGTGGGCTAAAGATGAGTGAGTACTGTCATTTACACTGTGTTCCTGAGGCTGAGAGAAAGAAAGGAAAAGTAGCTATCTGGGGGGTATGAGACTTGACCCTTCGTACTATCCTATTCAACATAGCTCAGATGACTGGGATTTCTGCTCCTCACATGGCATTACAGAGTTGCTTCTAGTATTCTATTGAGTGTACTGAGCCTTGAGTGTTCAACTGGGCAGATGTTGTGCTTCGCAGTATAAAAAAGCAGTTGACCAAATGCAGACGAGGTGACTTGAAGAAATTTGGGTACGGATCTTTGTTGGTGTCCTTCTTACTTGAGAGGGTCCCATTACTGAGGTTGCAGGTTGAGTGGAATATACCGGGTCCCAGGGATCCAAGGATGCTGAGATGGTGTCGGCTCATGGCCCGACACATAGCAGGACCGATCATCAAGTATGATGATACTTTATTTGACTGGCTTCAACCACAACTGTTGATGGTTGATGACTATGCTTATGCTGGGTTGGATTTTCGAGGAGATCTGGATTTAGTATTGCCAGAGGATGCTCAGTGGGGGGACCTTGGTAATAAGTGCACACATTTGTTTCTTTTTAAATGTTTTTGTGGATTTTTATCATATTCAAATGTTTTTGTTTTATATGTTCATCCAAAGACTAATACAAAATCATTTTTTGATAACACAGATGTTGGACCTTACCGACCTCCTGGTACTTCTCCCATGCAGCGACGAGGAGAGGTAGCGACAATGCCACAATATGTTGAGGATTATCAGGTGGTGGAACAAAATCTGGAGGGGTTGACTGCAAATATTCCAGACATGACTCTGGAAGAGGTTCCACGACCCGATCAACGTCATCCTGTAGGAGTATCAACATCCATGAGTCGACTGCTCCGTAGGGTTGCTCGGGAAATCATGTTTTACCATGAACGTCATCCATGACGTCACTTTGTAGAAGCTATGAGCTTCAGATTTTGACATTTTGGTCTTCGGACAATTTTTTTTGTAAAAAACTCTTTTGATCGTTATATATACAGACGAATTCTACCGGTTTACCTTATATTGTGTGAATATTGATGTGTTTGATTTATAAATGATTCAAATGTCTGTCCAATACATAATTAGCCAATGCATCTGTTAATGTATTTAGACATCTAGGAATATGTTGATATTCAATGTGATCAAAATAACTTTCCAAGAGGCGAATTTGCAAATACACCCGTAATAAAGTAGGACTTGGAATAGCGTAGATATTACTTAACTGTAGTATTACAAGCTGCGAATCAAGTCGCTCAACCAAATGACGAATTCCGAGCGAGATGGCATCAACCAATAATTCAATAACGGCGCTATACTCTGCAATGTTGTTGGTCGCATGGCTGAGACACACACCTCGTAAGGAGACAAGTTCATTTGTAGGGGCGTAAATTGCCCACGCAGCAGAAGCAAGATTCTGAGTACTACGGCTAGCGCCATCAGCGAAGACAATATAGGGTAGCGAAGACTCTGATATCTGGAAATCAAACACAACGTCACATAAGGGCAGAGACCAGATAATGACAAAAACAAACTATAGTAACACACAAGAAGTATGATACAATACAAATACAAGTTCTCGTGCACAGATGAATTTATGCATAGTACTTCTTCAAGTACAACCCATTCCTAGTTTCACTTAAAGGGATACCATCGTAATCTACCAAATCATAAGCTCCTTTTTCCAAAACTCATCGAACGATATAAGGACCTCGCCACATGGGTTCAAATTTCCTAGATCCTAACATATCTCGATCTTGTTCATAAAGAAGAACAAGATCACCTTCGGAGAAAACGTGAGGCTTGACATGCTTATTGTATTGAGCCTTGACATGCTTTTTCTGAGCTTCTATGACTAGGGTGGCATCACGTCGAGTTTCGTCTAATCACATAAGATACAATAGACGTTCTTCCTCAGCATAAGTGTTGGGTAGGAGTTCAATAGCTAGTTTTAAAGAAGGTATCTCACATTCGATAGGGAGAATGGATTCCACACCATAGACTAACCGAAATGGTGTAAACCCAATAGTGGACTTGACAGATGTCCGGTACGCCCACAATGTCGAAAACAACATTGTGTGCCAACTTGTTTTATGAATCCCTATCATTCATCGAAGCATAGTGATGAGAACTTTGTTAATCGCTTCGACTTGACCATTAGCTTGTGGATAATAGGGCATTGAGTTATCGTGGCGAAGACCCAACTTCTCAGTAAGTTCGGACATCATAAAATTCCTAAAGTGGCTACCGTGAGTGGTAATGATAGCTTGGGGAACACCAAAACGAGCTATGACGTGATTAAAAAGAAACAATGTTGCGGTATTTCTAGTGTTGTCGAATGTCGGCATCGCCTCGGCCCATTTTGTAAAGTAATCAATGGCTACAATAATGTAACCATGCCCCCTGACCAAGTGAGAGTGACATGTCATGAAATCGATGCCCCATTTCGCAAAGGGACCAACTGAGACCACAGGGTGAAGACGTAAGTTCCTGTCGGCAAACACATCATGTGCAGACTCAGGAATAGTGGAAATGATGACAATGGTCGATGGATTCAAGATCCATTGGTAGTTCTCAAGAGTCTGTTTCTCCAAAAAGAGGATGGAATGATGATGCCCATTGTCCCAAGGGGTGTCCTCCATGACGAATATGATCATCTCGTCAATGGGAAAAATAACACGAAAAGGATCAGGAGTCAACTCATCAAGAGATGGGGTAGAAGGTGTTGCCGATTGAATGGCCTGATAGGCAGATTCAACTAGACTTAACGACATTACGTGGCTGAAACGAACATGATCTCCAGAGTCAGGTACTATCCAAGGGTCATGAGATGCAGGAAGTTCATGAGGCAAAGTGGAAATCATGTTGATAGAAGCAACATACAAGCGGGGAACATCGGGCGGTGGAATGGGGAAAGTACCCATTAATGAGGAGTCCTTTAAAAGGCCAACACCGACATTCTCATAACTCGGGGGGGTTTTAGCAATAAACGACATGTTGCCAGTACGAGTATCAGAATTGAAGAAGGCAAGTTGGTTGAAGGTAACAACCTTTCCTTGATGAGGGAAACGTACTACATGGAAAAGTGTCGACACAACGACACACATGGAATCGATCCAGCTATGGCCAAGCAAAAGATTATAATCAAGGGGAGCGTCAAAGACTTCCACTTCGACTTGGACTGTTTCTCCTTCTAACGTGATGGGAAATGAAGGAAGAACACCATAGGGCTTAAAACCAGAGCCATTGAAGGATTTAAGTGTGTTTTGTGATTCATTCAAAGAAGGAGAGCCAATGGCTTTCCAGCAAGCAAAAGACATGACACACGTCGAGGCACCCTCATTGATAATGGTTCGACAAATGTTCTTATCAGAAACAACAACTTGGATTTGGAATGCAAGTTGAGGGGGTAACCTAGGAATGTGATCTTCCAAGTCAAATATTATTAAATTCGTATCCATCAGGTCAATTCCACCGATAGATTTCAACAATGCCTTCCGTTGTGCAGGACAAGATTGAAGGACTTCAAGGGCTGACATCGCAGAAGGTGCTTGGGCCAGATCTTCAACAATGCTGTAGTTCTGAGCCACACGAGCATGAGGATTGAAAGCCGATTTCCGAATGACACCCTTTGGGGGGGGTCGCAGAATTGTGTCGAGTCTCGGTCGTTCGAGATGAAGAGGACTGTTAGTAGGTGGAGTCACGAGAGAGGGTTGTACCAAAGAAGGGGGTAAATCGTCAACCTTCTCCTTAGAGGGAGAATAATGTTTGTCTCTTGTTGTGAGTGCAACGTTGTTCTTCTTGGAATCACCAGTACACATCAAAACATATGATGTAGTAGAAAAGGATGGTTGGTCGTGAATGACCAACTGAGCCTGTTGTTGAGACGGGAAGGGTTGGGAGAAGACAACCCGTGCAGGTGGTTTCGGAGCACCCTGAAGGAACTTAGTGACCTCGACACGTCGTGAAAAATCCTTCGTGTAGTGATCATCACCACAGATAAGGCAAGGGTATCGTAGTTTGTGCTTATCCCGATCATCAACAGGGGTAGTTTTGGGTTGATCTACTTGAGTATTATTTTTTCCCTCCTTATTCTTGCCTCTCCCCTTTTTAGATTTGTTTTTACCGGCTAGGGTAGATTGAATGACATTTACCTCAGAAGTCTTGCCGGTGGGAGTGGCAGGAGATGGAGCATTTTGAACATTAGAAGAAGCATATTTAGGGTTTGTGCTTGAAACATAATGTGATTGGGCTTGGGTAGTACCAATCACACCGTTGGCTGCATGTGAAGCAGCTAGATTAGTTGAAGTGATGGAAGTATTAGGACGAGGTAAATCAGGTAGTAAATTGTAAAGGGTTCCCGTTTGTGAATAAACGAGGTCAAGATATTGAGCACGACTTGTAGCCTACTCTTCCGTGACTACGCCACCCATGGCAATGTCCTTACCGATTTTTTTCACAAATGATTTTGTAAACCATTCTGCCAGTAACTAATCGGGGAGCTCAAGTTTAATGAGATGTTGTCTCCTTCGCCACTCATCGATGTGATCAGATATATGAGTGCCTTTAGTATGTTTGAAGAAAGTCAAGATATCAGTCCCCGTATCATAACAGATCAGTAACTGGTAATGCGTAAGGAAATCCATAGCTAGGGTGTTAAAATCAGAGAAGAAACCTCGTGGCAATTCGATATACCACTTCACAGCAGAACCAGTAAGGGTTCGTTGAAAAAGACGTAAACGAATAGAGTCATCCATCAACGAGTTGGATGAACACCATAGGTGAAAAGTCATAACGTGATTGTTCGGGTCCTCTCCCACTTTGTTGTCGAATTTAGGAATGTCCGATGGAAGCTTGGCTGGTATAACAGGCCATTGGGGAGAGTGACGAATAGGATCATTTAAAATCCTTAACAAATTCGGAAGATCCAAAGTGGTGAGAAAAGGTAACTGTCGATTCACCTGCGGGTACTAGTGGCTTTGGGGAGGAAGCCCTGTCGGCAAACCAGTAGGACCCTAAGCAGTCTGCATATAATGTGAATATCCAAGCATATTCGGTGGTGGTTGGACAAGATAGTAGCTCATCGGATTATACCCTGGAACAGGGGCTTGAGTTTGAGCATTCACCCCCTAAATGGGATTGAACAAACCGGGATAAGGTTGGCCCATGCTAGGGGGTGTTACGGATGCAGTTGGAAACTGCTGCCCCCCAGTCGATTGAGGAGGATTTTGGGTCAACTGATTCCAATACTGGGCCAAGGATGGAGGTATGTTTTTCCCATAAGGTGGGGTCAGTCCTCCCATCGAAGGTGGTGTTCCAATTGGAAGTTTCCAACTAAGCGGAGGTTGAGTTACACTACCTTGATGAGATTGTCCACTAACCGGAAACTGATAAGTTGGAGTGAATGACGAAGTATTGCCACTAGGATTAGGATTTCCAATAGAAGACGAAGAAGGTCCTCCAAAAGGAAATTGAAGGATTGTTGGAAAAAACCGGGAAGAAAGTGCCCAGAAGAAGAAGGACCACTAGGAGAGTCAGATGGAGTTCGCGTAGGAGTAGGAATGGAAGCATTCAACTCACGGTATCTAGGTGGTAGTGTCAGATTGACGTTGGTAATTCACAGTGTGTTAATGGGGGCAAGACTAACCGTAGTAAACCCGGTTGGAACACTCGTAGTAGCTGTAAGATGGGCCATTTTGGCAGGGACGGTAAAGTGATAAGTGGTAGTCAACGATACTATGTCTGGACTAGAGATTTTCGAAATCACAGGAGGATTAATTTCAGAAATCACAAGTGAACTTGGACCAAAAAGGTCATATCGGATAACACCTATAAACCAAAAAGGATCTTGGCCTTCTATACCGGGAAAAGGTCCAGTCGGAGATCCGAAATACACAACAATTAAGTCTCCGGAAGAGTCTGCTCACATAAAACGTCTCTCAGAATTGGGATGAAGTCGAAAGTCCTCTCGAGTATTTGTAATTCGAAAACATTCTAGAGAGTCAGTTCGCTCCACTTGTGGTGTGGTGACGACTGTGGCTTCACTTTGCCGAGGAGAGCCCTCAGGTGTACTTGTAGGAAAGGGTTGAGAACCGTCCAGATGCTCTGGAGATAAACCCTGCATTCTATGTGAATGACGTGGAGGAGCTATTGTAAACAAGTGACAAACTTTGTGAAGAAAATCCTATGGTCAACTTTGAGAAACAAACAACACGCGCTAGTAAACAAAATCTAGGAAGCAACACCAAGCAAACAAGACCTTCTAATTTCGAAGCCACTAGTTGGTGATGAAATCCAACGTCGCAACAACGAGACGAGAAGGGACAGGGCTAGGGTGGAAAAGTTACATTGATGACCTGCTTAACGGACTTACACCCTGGTGCAAGCTCCCACACATAATCATGGGTATACCCTCCAAGGAGCCCGAGTGAGTTTGGTCAACGTCAATTCCAGGTACCGTGAATACTTTCCCCTCCACAATCACCTCGGGTAAGAACCTAGAGAGATAGGCCACTAAGTTCACCACCAACAACAATCAAGCCTAGGGGGACAGTCGACAGTCTGATCCACACGCGAGGGCAGGGTATCTAGCCCGAAATCAACTCAAAAGGCTTTCACTCATCATTTTGGGTATACCTCCGAGTGATCCCCGTAAGACGTGCAATATCTACACTGATATCAACAAAGCAGGGTGAGTAACTCTGCCAATACCAATGCGACCTCGTGTTTGACCCTTGTGTGAGAAGGGCTTCCCAGGACAGGATGTTGCAAATGGAATTTAACACTCCCTAACACAAGATGCTATTGTGTGGTTTTTGCTCTTGGAGAGTGTATCTCTCTTCCTACTCCAAAGCGCTAGCCTAACTAAATGTTGGTGTAATAGAGCCCTAGAAAAGAGTTACTAGATAAATTTTAGGATAACGTAGTGCTATTAAGAGCTGTTGTTTACTCAGAGGAAACAGAAGTGAAACTTATGCTGTATAACTCTGACCCAATAATGCAAGGATGAGAATGAAATGTATCACTTTTTCGTTCAATGAATCCTATGTATGGGAGAGAGAAAGTTTTCCAGATCAACTTTGAACTACAATTCAAAATTTCCTTTAAAATGCAAATGCAACAAATCATGCATCAAATGACAATTCTCTATTGTGTCTTTTTCAAAAATTTCAACAATTTGATTTTCAATGTTTTCGAAGACGAAAAAGATTTTTTGAAAGAAAAACGTTTGTTCACTTTTCAAAAAGGACCCTCACTATGCCAATGAGAGTACATAAAATAAAAAACCAATGAACAAGCAATGATAAACACCCAATCCACTCTTTCAACGAAAACAAAAATAAAGAAAAAATCGATATAGTCTTTTCAATCACATAAGAAAAATGACCTTTCAAACAATAAGCAAATGAGAAAAGACCAAGAAAACTCAACTTTCTACCAATCACCAGTCCTTAACTAATCAAACACACTCAGATTCTGAAATCAGAGAGTATGGTGTTGCCAAGAAAAGTCAAGAAACGAAATTCAAGACAAAAGTGACAAGAAGAGCCTTGAAATCTTAAGATTGTTCATGCACGCAAACGGAGACAAGAAATAAATCAATCAATGGTCCAAGAAACTCTTATGAGGCACCTAAACTGATCTGGGCAGTTAAAAATGACAAAACTCATCCAAATTTTGAAAGTAGGAGTTCGTAGGCTGGTAGTATTACACAGTGCAAGAATCAGTGATTCTTGCAGGTGACCCTTGAGCAAGGTGCGAGAACCTCGCACTGAAACCTAAAGGTAGAGTGCGAACCCTACCAATTCTCGCAGGATGCAATGAAGTACAGTGCGAGAATGTATGAACATAGTCAAAATTTTGGAAAATGAAGCAAAATTTAAAAAGACCTCTGGACCCAGAGGGTCTATCAGGATATCCTGAAGACTCAAAGATTGATAGGAAAGGAGAAAAGTAAAACCAGAGCAAATGGCCACAAAAAAACACCAAAAGCCACAAAGAAAATGGGATTGTTCGCCAGTGGAGTCACCAATTTTGTTATCAGACTAATCGGTAGGTGCAGACACTAACTGATCTCCCTAGATCCACCTGGATCTAGAACAAAGCAAGACAAGACATGACTCTTTCCCTAAGTTTTGACTGTTGAATTAACTAGGAGGCAAGAAACAAGTCACATACCTTATTATCGCTTCCTAGTGTCTTTGTTTCTCCCGCTTCGCTCTAGTGCTCTCGTGCAGTCAAGACCAAGACAACACAAACCAACCAAAGTGAAGATTGCACAATATATTAAACAGTTAACCTATGTGTATGATCAAGGAATTACACAATAAAGTGGAAATAGCTTTATGGGAAAGGGACATGCCACTGTATCATATTAATGGAAAGTAAAGATTACAACCTGAGCCT
>ML778655.1:1039973-1058776 GCA_009831015.1 Picea engelmannii | reverse complement strand
ATGGTTCAAATGGTTACCCTTGGAAGAATGGTGGTATAACACTTCCTTTCATACTGCAACAAAAATGACACCATTTATGGCACTTTATGGATACCACCCTCCTTCCGTCACTTCTTTTCTAAAAGAAAAATCTAAGGTTCAAGTAGTGGAAGATCACATAGGGAATCAACAACAAGTTCTTCAAATCTTAAAGGACAACCTGACCATGGCACAAAATCGCATGAAACAAGCAGATCAACATCGTAGTGAAAGAAGTTTTGAAGTAGGGGATTGGGTATTTTTAAGACTACAACCATACAAATAGATGTCCCTCAAGCAAGACAAGAAGGATAATAAATTATCACCAAAGTACTATGGCCCTTATAAGATATTGCAAAAGATTGGTACTATGGCATAAAAATTGGAGCTACCTGCATCTTCACGAGTACACCCAGTTTTCCATGTTTCATGCTTAAAAAAGGTTATAGGCGAAATGCATATTAGATTAGTAATGTTATTTTATTTATGTCGTCTTTAGGCCATTAGTTGTAATTATACCTCCCAGTCTCCTATATATACCTAGGAGACATTTTCATTTTGAATCATCTTGGACTTGAACATTTAAGTGGGGTAAAAGGAGGTTGCCCCCTCAAAGAGGCTTATTATCTGCAATTATCTCTTTTTCAAGGCGTTGAGTACTTTTCCTGAGGTTTTTCTATGCTATATTTATGTTTGGTTCTTAACACTACCTCAGGTGAGACTTCATCTACTTCGCAGGTGTTGCCGAAAGGGCTGGTAGTTAGGGTTTTGTTGGTGTGTTGTTGAAGCATTGAACCCTGGGTTTGCCCCTCTTCCAACATGCATTCGATCAAGATGAGTTCAAATACGTAGAAATATCATCGGGTTCCAAACACAAGTTTGGAGGAAAGGTTACGAACTGTAGCATTAACTTGGGAGATTTTGTAATGAAGGTAGATATTTTTGTCACGATATTAGGATGTTATGACATAGTGATGGGTATGAACTGATTATAATTGCATGATGCAATCCTTAACTGTAAGATGGAATGGTTAACTTTGAAATATGATTTGGGGCATAATAGAGTGATCGTAGGAAGAAACTAGGGAGTGTCCTTCAGATTTATTTCTTCCCTACAACTTCAGAATATTATGCGCAAGGGATGCAAGATATATGAAACATTAGAGATAAATGAAAAGGGTGAGGTAGAGGGATTATAAAACCTTTCTGTAGTGCAAGAGTTTGTGGACGTATTTCTAGAAGAGTTTTCAGGTCTACCAACTGAAATAGAGTTGGATTTTACAATTGACTTGAAACCTAGAACTGAACTGATAGCGAGGATGCCATATCAGATGTCAACACCTGATATGCAGGAGTTAAAAATACAATTGAAGGATTTGTTGGACTTGAGACTTATATTTCCAAGTTTATCATTGTAGGGTGCGACAGTTATTTTCATGAGAAATAAGGATGGATCGTGGAGTGTTTTTAATGGCTATCGTCAATTGAACGAAGTGACGATCAAGAACCAATATCCGTTGCCAAGAATAAATTATTTGTTTGAAAATATGAAGGGAGAGACGGTGTTTTTGAATATTGACTTGAGATCGAGATATCATCAATTATAGATCAAGGAGGAGGATATCCATAATACCACATTTAAGACAAGATTTAGACACTATGAATTCATTGTTTTCCCATTTGGACTGACAAATGCACCGAGGATATTCATGAGTTTGATGAATGGGGTGTTTTACAAACAATTGGACACGTTTTTTCAAGTATTTATTGAAATAAGAACATGACAAACACTTGAGATTGGTCCTACAGTGTCTCAGAGAAAACATATTGTACGAGAAGCTATCAACATGTTCTTTTTACCAATCAAAGATTCATTACTTGGGACATATCATATCTGGTGAAGCTATCTTTGTGGATCCAATGAAAGTAGAGGCCATTATGTAATGGCCAACATTTATAAATGTAAAATAAGTACGTAGAGTTATGGGTTTAGAAGGATATTTCTAACGGTTCATTGAAGGTTTTTCGAAGATAGAAAATCTGATCACAGAATTGCAAAAGAAAAACAAGAAGTTCATTTGGACAGAGAAATGCAAGGAAGCATTTATAAAGCTCAAGGATTTGTTGATGACAATGTCGATACTAAAATTCCTCGACATGAACAACGAATTCTTGGTATGCACGAACACATCCAAAGAAGGATTAGGAAGATTTTGGATGTAGGATGGTCGAATGATCACTTACATTTCAAGCAAATTGAGAAAGCATGATGAAAACTATGAAAGGAAAAAGTTGGAGTTATTAGAAATTGTATATGCCTTGAGAGTATGGAGACATTATCTGATTGGACGAAAATTCAAATTAAAGATAGATCACTATGGATTGCAGCATATATTTACACATAATGAATTGAATGCACGATACAGGCGTTGGTCAAAATTACTTAGCGAATAGGACTTCGATATTACTTACATTAAGAGAACAATGAATAGAGTAGAAGATGAATTGAGTCATAGACCACACATATTCTCGGTAATACCTCTTAAGACGAATCTTCGAGGAAAGATTCTAGCTCTACAGTTTGAGGATGACTGGTACGAAGAAGTTAAGGATAATATTGGACAAAATACCATGTTGGTCTTGAAGTATGAAGGTTATTCATTGGACAATGATAGATTGTTGAGATATAATGAAAACATCTATGTACCACATAACAATGAATTAAGAAGTTTGATTCTAAGAGAAGCTCATCGAATAGTATACATAACTCATCCAGGACTCACAAAGATGAAGGCAGACCTTAAGCCTTTATTCTTCTGGAAAGGAATGAAGGCATACATAGTTAGTTATGTGGAGAGATGTCTAGAATGTCAGCAAGTGAAGGATGAACATAGACATCCAACAAGATTTTTACAACCACAAACTATTCCTAAATCAAAATGGGAGGTCATTTCGATGAATTTTATTGTTGGATTTCCAGTGATGGAAAGGAGACACGATTATTTTTCTGTGGTAGTTGACACTCTAACGAAGAGTGCACAATTTATTCTAGTGCGTACTACATATCAGGTGCTAGACATAGCTAGAGTTTTTGTCAGTGAGATTGTGATATTACATGGTGTACCAAGAATGATCATATTCAATCGAGGGTCGGTTTTTATAGGATCATTTTGGACCAGTTTCCAAGAGGCAATGGGAACACAACTGAACTTTAGTACAACATATCACCTAGAGATAGATGAAAAAAATTAAAGGATGAACCATATTTTAAAGGATATGTTGTGCATGTATGTAATGGACCAAAATAAACATTGGGAAGACTTATTTCCAGTAGTAGAATTTCCATACAACAACATTTACCAAACTATGATTAAGATGGAACGGTTTGAGTTTCTTTATGGGATACCATGTCAGATGTCATTGAGTTGGGATCGACTTGAAGATAGGGTCCTAGTAGGACCAGAAGTGATTCAAGAAATGGAAGAATAGATGCAATCAATAAGACAAAGGACTAAAAAATTGTAGGATTGACAAAAGAGTTATTTTGATGCGTTTCGCGTTGACCGCAGTTATGAAGTTGGTGACAAAGTTTTCTTATGGGTAAAACTTCACAAGAGTTCGATCAAGTTTGGGAAGGGAGATAAACTCTCTCCTAGGTTCGTGGGACATTTCTAGGTTGTGGAAAGGAAAGGACCCATGGCTTATCGACTAGCCTTGCCTAATTCTTTGAGGTGTATGCACGATGTTTTTCATGTATCTGTTTTATGACATTATATCAGTGATATGTCACATGTTATTTACATGAGTTGTTTGCAGGTTTCAGAGGAGGGTGATCTCATAGAGGAGTCAATCTGCATTCTAGACCATCGCATTTGACAACTAAAATGTCGAATAGTCGATCAGGTCAAGGTCCAGTGGGACAACTATACTCCTCACTTGACTACCTAGGAGGACGCATACGAGATGCGTCAACAATTTTCGTACTTGTTTGATAGATTATACATTTAGATAAATACCAGATACATTTATTTATTTGAATTTATATATTGTTCAAACTTTAAGAAAAAGTTTAAAACAAGAGGGGTTGTATGTAACATCCCACTCCACTGAGTACACTTTTGTTGACATATTCTTTGAGGAAACTTGTGTGCAAGTGATCCGGTTATGGTATATTATGATTTTGTTTCGATTATGGGTTATATATGATGATGATATATTGTGACTTATTGTTAATCTGATGAATATATATTGCCAGATGCTATTGACGAGTTTTCCTGAGTGTGCAGGACACATGATAGGTTGTGGATGTTGATGACATCAATGGACTTCCTTGGAGTCCAGATTGAGTTAGGGAGTGGATTGTATTTATTTGACTATTTCATTTTACGCACATGTGATGTATGATTGATTTCAATATGATTTATTTATATGGATTATTGACATTGCTTTTGTCAGTGGATGCAGGCTTGATGATGCTTGCTAATATGACTAACATAAGGAGTAAAGGTGCCATGCACAAAAACCAAACATTGAGGGAGAGGTGTGGCAGCGTCCCTGTCACAACCTACTAGTACTCTCGTCATGGTATGAGATATAGTTTAACAATTACCTAGTTCGAGAGGTCCACAATGTCATGAGGGTGGATTGAGATAGTCACTCACGAAGATTTATAAGGGGCACACAATAAGGAAGAGCCCGTATTCTTTAGAAGCCCTTAGCCTCTCACATGGTCGACCAAATGGAGTGTTGACTCTAAGGGCTAGACAAAATTTCAAAACCAGTCTAAAGTGAGTGGCACCCTTGGAGCATGAAGGTGTGTCTTGAAGGGAACGTCGCGCAATTAAAAGATGAGTCAAATAAATCTAGGTGGCCTAGAAAACATTAAAATGTTTAGACCTAGTTAGAATAAAATGATTATTTAACCAGTAAATTACAAACGTAGAATCCCAACAAGACTATGAGCCTCTAGACTAAGTTCAAGTCTAAGTTTAATTAAGGGAATAGTTAAAATATTAAATGAACTAAAAGGATTTAAAATAAAATCAAACCCTAACAATAAATAACAATTTAAAAGAACGGATAAATTGCACATGTGCGCATCAAATTAATAAAATGAATTTTTAAAATAGAAATTAATAAAACATGAGAGAATAGGTGTACACATAGAATAAGTATCTTGAGTCAAGTTACCACTAGTCTAACTAGAAGAAGACTCCTAATCCAACTCTAACTAAGATCTAGTTAGGATACCCTCATTAAATGAGAATTTGGGGAACAAAGGGACAACTATGAGAGAAAATAGAAACACATTGTGGGAATGTGAGGGAAATTGACTTTTTAAATGAAATAAAAATGGTAATTACTTGTGCAACTTGGGGAGAGTGTGACAAGTGTGTGGGTGAATAATAATAATTAAATTAATTAAAAAGATAACTAATTGTGCATGAGGAGATGTGTCATTGAGTATTTTTCTATATAACAAATGTGGTAGAAGGGAAAGGGATCTCTCTCATGATTGGTAATGTTAAGCTGCCAAACTTTTGTGGATTTTGGTTTACTTGTGAGAGTTGGGATACCAAGCTTATAGAAAGAGTGGAAGCTCTACCTTGCGAGGCAAGACTTGGAGCTATTGTTGTTGGTTTCTTATGTGTGGCTCCTTTGTGGCTCGCGGGGATAAGGGGGAAGAAGAGTACCCCTAGTGTTGGTTGGGAGGTACCAGTGAAGTTTCAGTGATTAGAAAGCGAGAGTACAAAAGAAGCGCAAGTCTTGAAGGACATCTTCAATTCTCAGTCTTCGTTGGTTCTAGTATTTTAAATTCTGAGTTTTACTTGTAATAAGAATAAATCAGTGCCTTAGAGTTTTGTAAATCGCTGTGGATATATTTGAAATTCTGGAATAAAATTGTATTTTATTGTAGAGTTATTATTTATTCTAGAAATTTTAAATTGTTTAGTCTCTACAGTACCAATTCAGAGTTCTTGAATTTAAAAATTATAGGAATGATGTCAATTTATATACAACCTAGAAATTGATTGATATTCATTCACTGACACATTAGTGTAATTCGTAAATGGATGTTTTTGTCCATTCATGGTGGAAATGTTTATCATTCTCAATATTGAAATTTTGTTTGGCCTCTTTAAATTTTATTACCTACAGTAAACGCAGAGCTATGACGACGCTACCAATCTAGTTACAGACCCGAAACATACATTAACCTTCAGATCATTGAAATTTTTGGATTTAGGCTCATCTTGTCCAATTGTTGAATGTTGTTGCGAGTCTCATCAACATAACCATAATTTACAATTCCCACTTGGTCGCTGCCAAGTTAAAACTTCAATCTGGAAGGTCAGATAGTTGGGTCATTGAAATATAAATATTCTCTGTTTTAATTAGCCAATATACAATTTAGAATTTGTATGATCGTTGTACATATAGTTGGAACTATGTAAACTATGAATGGTATGGTCATCTTTATCGTTTTACATTTTTGAGGACGATTTCCCTGTGAGCATTGCATAACATTGCTTGTTGGAGCAAGATTTGTGCATTCATTACATTTTTTTTAATTGGAAATCCTGAACTTAAGTTTTCGATTTGGTCACTCGGAAATTTCATTGCAAGTTCAGAATTTGAATTCGTAGGGATGCTGCCAATTAATTACAATTCGAAGTGTGTAATACACCATTGGTCATTGGAAATTTTAATGGTATTTGTATCTAGAAAGACATCACAGACCCAACTAAAGTTGATGGTGAAATGATTATGGCCGCTGCCAAAATTTTTAATCGATTTATAATTGGGCGTTGTTCTTTTTATCACAATACCTGAGTTGAAATTTTTTTATCGTTTTTTAGAATTTAAAATCCAATATTATAAATTTGTAAGGATGTTGTAGAATCTTTTGGAAATTCTAAATCCAGAATTGAGATAGTTACAGCAGATGTTAATTACTAACTGGATTTGGGAACTCGTATAACCGCTTCCAAGTTTTTTAAGTTTTTCTTAATTTATTGTGTTCGTTCTAACTAGCAGTTTTTATATTTAGAGGTGTAGATTTAGTTCCTATCGTGACCCTAACTGCTTATTACAAATGTTAGTGAGTACTCGACATCATCTATCTAATGGTCATCTCTACTCTTCGCCAGGTCCTTTTACAGTGTGAATGTTGTTTTTCCTTCGTCGTTGAGTTTACTCTTGCGTCTTCCATCGCACTCCTTAAAGACTGTTTGTTACTAAATTCATTAATGTGGTGCTCATGTACATAGAATTCACACCCTAATATCTATGGATTAAATTATCCATATATGTGATTTATTTCATGGATTTCCACATAATCTGAATCTATAGGAATGTTTTGTTCCTTCTCATTGGATATTATTATCATAAACTTCCTTGATATCTTGTAGGAATTAGGTGGAAGTAACAAATGCACATTACAATTATGACTATACTCTTCACTAACATAGTTTATAAGAAAATTTGGCAAGAACAAGTCATAGAAATAAGGGTATTATTTAAAGTATATATAATAATAAAAGGGTGGCAAGGATAATTCTTAGGATTAAGGTATTTGAAAGTACATAAAAGATGTGGCAAAATTAAGCCATAGAAAATATGGATGCCCTTAATTAGAATCGATAATTACTTATTAATATATGTGGTAATTTGATGTAGGGAATCAAGGATATCTTGATATTCTAATTTATTAAAGAATTAAAAGAATACACTATTAAGTAATAATGTGAGAATAATTTTAGAAAATTTAGAGAAATCTTGAATAAATACTTGATTCTCGATTGCTGAATAATTAAATAGACATAATGTGATTCTATTCCAGATTAACATTGTGGCGCTTATGTGTTGAAAACTTTACACAAGTTAAGGCATTTTAGTATGGATAATACAAATTTTATGCCTAGTATCTTTTACTCTCTAGGAAAAGTCCTTCGATTTTAGTAGAATATTTTAAATTAATTTTTGATGATTTGAACATGTATATTACTGAGGTATAATGCATAAGGTTCACGTTGATTTATATGAGTAATTTATCTGGTATAAAGGAAGAATTTATACTACTAATTATAGTTGTTTATTTCACTGTTTAAATTTATTTTGGGTTGGACGCTATCTCGACGTGTTATGGTAATAGTGATGATTTTGTGATGCAATTGAATCTAGACATTGTGTAGCTTCTTACAGGGTGAAAATATTATTGATGGATTGTTAAATTTTTATACTAGTATAATGGGTTTTTGAATGTATTCAGTTGTGATATGATCATGCATCTTACTGTTATTTCTATGTCCTAATTCTAGGTTACAAGAGTGTAATATCCCGCTCTAGTGAGCACATGATATTGACTTATTCGTTGAAGAAACTTGTGTGCAAGTGATCTAGTTATGGTACATGGTGATTTTGTTTCGATTATGGATTATTCATGATGATGATGATATGTTGTGACTTATTTTTTTCGATATATATGTATTTATAGATGTTATTGAGAAGTTTTCCTGAGTGTACATGACACTTGACAGATTGTGGATGTCGATGGCATCAACAAATCTCCTTGGAATTCAGATTGAGTGAGGGAGTGAATTGTATTTTGTTTGAGTATTTTATTTTATGCATATGTGACATATGATTCATTTAGTATGATTATGTATATGGATCAGTGACAGTGTTTTGTCAATGGATGTAGGCTGATGATGCTTTCTATTCTGACTCACATAAGGAGTAAATGGGCCATGTATAGAAAAACAAACATTGAGGGAGAGGTGTGGCAGAGTCCCTGTCACAACCTACTAGCACTCTCGTCGTGGCTTGAATGGTAGGTTAACGATTAACGAGTTCGATAGATCCACGATGACATGAGGGCACACTAAGACAGTCTCTCACAAAGATTTATAAGGGGCGCACAATAAAGAAAATTCCTTATTTATTAGAATCTCTTAGTCTCTCACAAGGTCGACCTAGTGGAGTGTTGACTCCAAGGGTTGTAAAAACTACCAAAACCAGTTAAAGGCGAGTGGCACCCTTGGAGCATGGAGGTGCGTCTAGAAGGGCACGTCGCATAATTTAAAAAATTAAGTCAATAAATCTAGGTGTCCTAGAAAACATTGAATTGAATGGATCTTGTGAGATTAAAATAACTAATTAAGGAATGAATCTATTAATTATAGATCCAAATAAAATTCAAAGCCTAATTCAAATACTAAGCCTAAGTCTAAGTTTAGTCAGGGGAATAAATTAAATTAAAAGAGATGTGATAAATCAAATTAACAAATAAAATAGTGAAAAAATCTAAAGACGAGATATAATGCACATGTGTGCATGAAATAATAAAAAATAATTTAAAATAATAATAAAATAATAATATGAGAGAATAGTAGAACACTTGGAAAAAGAATCTTGAGTCAATCTACCACTAGTATAACTAGAAGAAGACTGCTAATAAAACTCTAACTAAGATCTAGTTAGGAGACACTTACTAAATGAGAATCTGGGGAATAAAGGGACAACTAAGAGAGAAAATAGGAACACATGGGAGGATGTGGGGGAATTGACAATTTAATTGAAATAAAAACTTGTAATTACTTCTTCAACTTGGGGAGAGAGTGACAAGTGTGAGAGTGAATAATCCTAATTTATTTAATTAAAAATTTAATATGAGAGAATAGTAGAACACTTGGAAAAAGAATCTTGAGTCAACCTACCACTAGTATAACTAGAAGAAGACTGCTAATAAAACTCTAACTAAGATCTAGTTAGGAGACATTCTTTAAATGAGAATCTGGGGAATAAAGGGACAATTAAGAGAGAAAATAGGAACACATGGGAGGATGTGGGGGAATTGACATTTTAATTGAAATAAAAACTTGTAATTATTTGTGCAACTTGGGGAGAGAGTGACAAGTGTGAGGGTGAATAATCTTAATTTATTTAATTAAAAATTTAATTAATTGTGTATGTGGACATGTGTCAATAAGAAAATTTCTATAAAACAAATAGTCTAGATGAGAAATGAAGGATCCTTGTTATGGGTAAAGTTATGCTACCAAAAATTTTTTGGGACTATGTTTTACTTGTGAGAATTGGGAGACCAAGTTTGAGGATAGAGTGGTAGCTCTCCCTTGCGAGGAAAACTTGGAGCTATAGTAATTCTCATTTGTGTGCTTGACCTCTTTGCGGCTCAAGGGGCTAAGGGAGAAGAAAAGTACCCCTATTGTTGGTTGGGAGGTACCAATGAAGTCTTTATGATTAGAAAGTGAATTGTCTCGCATTGGTAACATTTGTTTTTAGTTGTCTTTTCTTTTTCCAACCCAGATTCAATTTCTTATTGTTCACTACTAGCTGGTTACCTAGAGAATGTTTGAAAATAATTATCCGTTGCTAGTTGTTAGATTACCCACACACATATTTTCTTGGTTGCTGCCAACAGTTTGCTTATCAGAATTCTAAAATTTATATGGTCTTTTAAACCTACTACCCAAAATGAAATTGTAGATTCTTATATTCTTTGTGTAATGGTTGAAATTCTGAAGGAAATTTGTGGTGACTCTCAAGTTTACTTTATTTTCGATTGATTTTGTGTGGTTTTCCGTCAAGTTATCCAAATTTAAAACTTGGATATGCTGATTGATGAACAACTCTGAAATCGATTTATTTTTATCAAACTTTATAAATTGAATGCTGTGGTTGTTCATTAAATTTTTTCCAAGATAAAATTGTCCTTAATTGCTTAATTAACTGTTTCTCTATGCTCAGGTTAATTTGAAAGTCGCTTTTAGTTTTGCATGTCCATTCTACTACTCATTATGTTGAATGTCGTATCAATCACCAGAAACGGATTTAGAGTATCTGTTGTTCTTTGTCAATTAAATCGATTTTTGCATTTAATTTTGGTGTGGGTCTCTGCAAACTTTAGGTAAGACCAAATTGTTAGATTGCCTTACCTCTGCGTTCTGATGCAGCTGGAAACTACCTCATAGAACCATTGTAAGATAATTCATCAATCCGGTCCACACTTGATTGCTTTCTTATCTTAAATCACGAATTTGACACCGGAATTTCGTTGGACCCATTAAATCTGATTTGATCTTGGATTTCAAAAATTTATTTCCATGATTTGTAACTTGTAATTTATAGACCCTATCTGATGTCATTTGGTTCGCTGCCACCTCATTGGGAGGCTCTGTGATTTACTGTCTATTCCATTTAAAGCTTAACAATTAGAGAAATATTTATTTCACTACCTGTTGGAATTAAGTCAACAATATCAGAAATTCAAATGCCGGATCCAGGGCTGGAACAGGCTCCAGATTGTGTTTTGTGTGTTGGATTACAGAACTTTAGTGTCCTTGTAAAGAAAGACCAATTCACCATTTAAAACTCGGTTTAATATGATCAATTTTTCAATCTACCTTAATCATATGATGTGGAATGAGTTTTGAACTTATTAGTCCCTGCCTTTAGGCCAGGGATTATAGTAATAGTTTAGCCTGTTTTTCATTAGTTTGGCACAAAGTTCAATAAATTTTAACCTAAAGTTTTAACAAACATTCACATTTTTACAAGATGATTTCATTTATATAGTAAGTTTTGGTTTTGAGGTCATATTTCCATTTCAATTTTATCCTAAGTTTAGGTTTGAGGTCTTCTTTGGCCTCAAACCTAGGCTATTTCTATCCATGTCAGCTTGAAATTTAGGAAATGCGAGAAATTTTAATGCACATAAATTTTTTCTGAATTAATGTAAGGTTTAAGTTAGCATTATTTCATAAAATTAAATGTTTGGGATAAATTTGCTACACTTTGGCTTTGGCCTATCAGAAGTTTATAAATTTTGAACACATGGTATGCAAGTTTATAATTCCACTATGCATGCAACGAAGTGCCACGTCCTTGTTTGTGACCATTAATCTCTTATCCCTTTGCGTTTTCTCCTTCAAACTCCTAGTTTTGTTTTTCTCTTCCGAGACTGGTAATCCCATGACAAGCAAATCTGAGACACTTGAATTTCTGGACTGAGTGATGAGAGATACTTTTTCCCTTCCGACTCCTAGTTGTGATCTTCCCTTCCACGACTAGTAATGCCATAAAAAATGAATCTGAGACACCTAAATTGTCAGACTCGGTGATGGGAGATACAGTGGTGAACTTGCAAGAACATCCATGCCATTCAATAGAAGATACGGTGGTGAACCTGCAAGAACATCTATGCCATTAAAAATGCAACGCAATGGAAGATACGGTGGTGAATCCGCAAGAAAGTCCATGCCATTAAAAACACAATGCAATGAAAACTGTAGATAATTTCAAGTTGTCATTAACGAGTAATTGACGAATACTTTCTAGATTATTTATATTTATAGCTCGCATTTACCTTCCAAGGCATTTTTTTTTATTTTTGCAGTTTGGTCCATATTTTTGATAGATTAATGTTGTTCAGCTCAACCAAACAATTATTGATTAAGTGGAAAAGTGCAGGAGTGAGTGGGTAACTTACCTCCTCTATTTGAGTGGCTAGCAAGAAATGGGTATCTTCTGGATTTATTCTTAATAATGTAAATCCGCTCGAAAGTATATTCTTAATAAATGGATTTTTTTTTCTTAATAACCCGTGGGGGTAAAGACTCTTAAGAAAGTTGCACATACAACTAAAGGAGAGCCCACTTACCTTAATGTCCCAACTTCGCCAACGTACAACAATAGAATACATATAACTAATAATACATAATTTGTGAGTTAGGACTCTAACGCTTTATGTTTATTGTTCTCTCGAGTTGTTGTACAATCTGGTAGTTGTTTTACACAAGATTGAATGAATGAGGGTTAAACAAAGATAATATTTTCACTAAGAACTTTTTCATTTCTCTCTCGGCCCTTAACCGATCGATAATGAATTTGATTCTATGTTTATTGATCCTCAACAAAAACACCAAGTGCACATTCTTTTTTAATGGTTTTCTTCTAGTTGTTTCATACTTCTCTGTCCATTCTTTTCTTGTTTTTCTACGAATGCACACAATTTGTTCAAATATTAGGATGACCATAGATTTTGGAGGGGAAGCCACACAAAGAGATTTATCAATTCTAAAAAGAGGCTATATTTATTATAAATCATTGAGGAAATTTAAATGATAAATTTTGAATAAGAAAATATGGAATTCAATCATCGAGGAAATTTAAATAGACAACAGCTCAAGCTAAAAAATAATCTATCTAAAATGAAACTTTCAGGTAAATCTCCTAGAGTATAAAAAATAAATCCACCTTCCAAACAATGAATTGTACAGAAATAGAATGCATGCATAAACAAAATTAAACAACAAAATATTTAAATTACCTACACATGATTAGATCAATACTGAGATTCCAAGCACATGAATGGCTTCCACATCTACAAATAAATTATCTTGATCATGAACCACCAAATTAAGGAAAAGTAGTGAAACAATGCATGTTATTACAACCATAAAACCTTTAATTTTGGGGATGCCTTCTAACCCATGATGACAAAACATAGATAGGATTCTTCATGAAACAATTGATCGAACCTTGGTCCTCTGATAGATTGAATTCACTAATGAAATTCCGTGGATTGAAGATTGCTACTCTCCTTGTGAAGGTAGCTTTGAGAAGCTGCAAGCAAGCCACTTGGAGGAGTGTTGCATGTCCAATATCTTTTTTCTTCCTAGTGAACATCATCTCGTGTGCCATATGATTCAAACTAACACTTGGATTGATTGGAACTAACACTTGCATTTGTTTTTGTAGGATGTTGAAAATTTAAAAAAATGAACAATGGAAAAAGAAAGTAGTGTGCACCCGCTTTCACACTATAAAGGAGTAAAAAGATGTGTGTTGCAATGGAGTAGCTATTCAGTCTCTTCTCCCATTAAACACCTTTTACATGAAAATCTATAAATGATATTGTTAGCATGATGCGTAACATGTTACTTTTCATTAGATCATTGTTACAGTGTCTTAAATTTCCTTGGTTTTCTCAATATTCTAAATTTTTTATCAAATAAATAAGCATGATATGCATTGACTTTTTTTTGTCCTTATACCTTTGTTATTTTTATTTATACATGGGAGAGAGCATATAAAGTAGTAAAATAATTCATTCAATTCATTTCAAAGCAATAAAATATATACATCTATATATAAACATATATTTTTATGCTACGTGTTATCATGGTTATGGAATGGGTGTTTTAATAAATTAAATATTTAAGAAACTTTTACCAATTCAACAAGAAGAGTGACACGAAGATCTATTCATGTCTCCATCTCAATGATCGCACTCACAGGCAACAGCTTGACAACGAGTTCGATTTGGAATTTGGAAGCCTATGATAATATTAAGTGAAAAATCTATTAAAAAAAACCGAAATTTCAGAAAACTAATACATTATATTAAGTGAAAAATCTATTTAAAAAAAAAAAAAAAATTTCAGAAAATTAATAAATTATCAAGTTTTGTTTTGAACTTAAAATTCACTTAACTTTCACTTATCTTCTTTTTCTCATTCCCTAGAAAAACAAGGGCTTGCTGCTTTGCATCTCCCCTTGTTTAGTTTCTTAAGTGGATATGTAAGTAGCTTTGAATCCTGAAGACACCGCTTAACTATGTTGAGCTTCATGAATTGTTTTAGAAGGATGGGTAAAGGAGCTTTAAATCCTTATTATATAAGTATATGATTGATTTTGATAGTTTTAAAATGGTTATGAAATGTAATGAAGCATCAAATTGTATGTATTGCTTAAAATAATATTTAATCTTCTTATGATTTCTTATAAATAAATATGAAAATTCGCATCTCAATCTTATATATTGTTTAAAAATAAGATTTGTACTTCCTTTAAATTTAAATTGGATTTATAAGTTAGCATTTGAGTTTTCATATATTGTTTGAAAATAAGATTTGGTCTTCCTTTATATTTAAATTGGATTTATAATTTAGCATTGAAGTTATAAGATTTGCTCGCTTTTTAAATTTAAATTGGATTTATAATTTAACATTTGAGTTCTCATATATTGTTTAAAAATAAGATTTGGTTTTCCTTTAAATTTAAATTGAAATTATAAGATAGTATTTGAATTCTTATATATTGTTTAAAAAATAAGATTTTTCCTTCCTTTAAATTTAAATTGGGTTGTAAGTTAGCATATGAGTTCTTATATTGTTTAAAATAAGAGTTGGTCTTCTTTTAATTCTTACCAAAGGATTGGTAAGTTAGAATTAATCTTTATATATTGTTAATTAAGATATATCATATTATTAAGATATATAGTTGAGCTACTTAAGGGTTGTACTTGTTACAAAAGTTGTATTACTTGGTAAATGATATTTGAATTTGAATAAAATTGTCTTGAAAAGTTATTAATGATAATTATAATTAGATTTATATCTGATACTAAGATTGTACCTATGCTCTTGTGGTTCTTGTCATTCTTTATGAAATTTCTTCTTACTCATTTGCACTTAATTATTACTTGAAGATTGATTAAGTGTAGTATATTATACTATTGTCTCACAAAGAATTAATGGATAAGTACGACTGATAAATATAGTCTTTAATTGTGGTTTATGATTGGATTAATGAGATTTAGATACCTACTTGTTCCTTAGAACAATCATCGGTCCTCAGACCTTAAATCGTCAAAATCAATCGGATGAATCCTATACTTGAGCATTACTTATGTGTCTTGGAGTTCCTAACCATGCAAGATAGGTTGGACGGGTAGTTGTCTTATGTTATCTTTATGAGATATGGTTGATTGAATAATAGTGATGTTGCTTTCAATCGATGGTGATAAAATAGATTGTGTAGTTATTAAAATATGTTGTGATGTTTCTCACTTGTTGTAACGTTTGTTTTCACAAACAAATTACTTATTTTGCACTCACTATTTGTTGTCGTAAAAGAGGGTTCATTACAAAGAGGATATGGGAATCGATACCTCCATGTTCCTCAGAACAATCGTCAGTCGTGAGACCTTTAATGGTCAAAATCAATCGGATGAATCCTGGACTTGAGCGTTGATTATGTGTCTTGGAGGTCCTAATCTTATAGGTAGGTTGGGCGGGTATACATCTTTGTTATATTTATGATATGAGAATAATTTATTAGTTATAGTGATGATGAATTTGATTGTTTTCATGTTTTGATGTAGATGAGAATAAAATGTGTATTATAGAAATATGTTAATGTTGTGTAACTTTTGTTCTTATGATGTTAAAAAATAAATTATTACCACTACTGTACTCATTTACATTGATGTCGTAACGAAGGGATCATTACAATTTACCCCAATTCAACAGTCGGTTCATGAATATTTAAAGTGGATAATCTAAGGGAAAATACACAGCGTTTCAATCCATGAGACCGTACCTAATTGATATATAACAAAGTACTAGTATAAAATGAATTCACCATTAAACTAGTTCAAAACGATTATAGAGGATATATCGACTCTTCTTAATTTCTTCACGTATATCTTATTTGTTCACAATTCATAATAAAATAAAACAACGCATAACTCCAATATCACTATTGTTAGTGATTTAACAACTGTACATCCTTATTTCACATACTCTTAACAAGAATATTACTAGACATAATATTATAATTTTGTGCACTTACTTTCCCTTGATTACAGGAAACTAATCAGATTCTTAAAATAATTTATCTATAAGTGAAGGTTGAGAGTACTCATACCAATCCAATAATTTCACATTAAAATCACATGGGATAAAATTTACATCTCAACGATTACAGATTATTTAATATGGATTATATTTCACTACAAAATATTAAATTTTAAATACCGTAACAAGAGGATTAATAACAATTGATGTTTTTGTTCAATCCAAAATTTACGCAATGGTCCTTCCTTTCACTTGCCAGTCAAATGACATCACCAGTACCTCCTAGCTAACTCTAGGGGTAATATTCTTCCCCCTTAGACCCCTGAGCCGCAAAAGGGCCACACACAAAACCAGAAAACACAGTAGCACAAATTTTTCCTCGCAAGGAAGAGCTTCCACTCTTTTCACAAGTTTTCCAACCCAACTCTCCACAAGAAAAACTAGTTAAGAAAAATTTTGGTAGCATAACAATACTTTCAAAATGAGGTCCCTCTCCCTTCCTCTCCAATTCTTTTATAAGAAAATTCTCAATGACACATGTCCTCTCATGCACAATAAACAATTTTTAACAATTTAATTAATTATTATTGATGCATACCACGTGTCACATTCTGCCAAGTTGCACAAGTAAATTATTTTATTTAAAAGACATTTTCCCTCACACCCCCCAATATTTTTTTACTTTTCCTCTTAGTTTTCTCTTAGTTCCCCAATCACTCATTTATTTTGTGTCCTCTAACTAGATTTTAGTTTGAGTTGGATTATGAGTCTTCTTTTAGTTAGGATTAGTAGTAGATTGACTCAAGATGCTACTCTATGTGGACCACATATTCTCTCATGTTTTTATTTTCATTTACCTTTTTAAAAATCCATTTATTATTTTCATGTACATATGTGCATCTATCCATTTTGTTATTATTTAATCATTTACTTAACTTACTAGTCTAAATGCCTTTATTCCCTTTTTGTATTTTACTTAAACAAACCTCTTTTAGACTTAGACTCTTTGTTATTTTTTTGTTTATAATTTAATAATCATTTCCATGCTATTTTCTATCAAAGTCTAAGTATTTTATTTTATTTTCTAGACCTTTTAGATTTTTTTGACTCACATTTTGTTTTCACGATGTGCCCTTCAAGACACACTTTCGTGTTCCAAGGGTGCCACTTTCCTTTGACTAGTTTAGAAGTTTGTCTGAAACTTGGAGTCAACACTCCACTTGGTTGACCTTGTGAAAGACTAAGGGTTGTCTAAGGAATAAGGATTTCGCCTTATTGCGCGCCCCTTATAATTTTTTGTGAGAGACTACCTCAGTATGCCCTCACGACATCGTGGAACTCTCGAAATAGGTAATCGTTAACTCACAACTCAGATCACGGTGGGAGTTCTAGTAGGATGTGACATGGACACTTCTAAACCTCTCCATCATCCATCTATTTTCTATGTATGGCCCTATTACTCCTTATGTGAGTCATATTAGCAAGTTTCACTAAGCCTACATCAACAAAAAATAACAATGTGAATAGTCCATACACATAACATCCATATTGAAATTATCATATAATTCATACATGTAAATCGATACTCAAAACTCAAACCAAATACAAGTCCAGTCTCTGACTCAATCTGGAGTCCAAGGAAGTCCGTTGATTCCATCGACATCCTCAACATGTCATGTATCCTGCACACTTAAGAGAACTCATCAATAATACCTATCAATATATATACATATATAAATTAACATATAATCACAATGACATCACAATATAATTCCTAATCAAATCATAATCATAATGTATCATAACTGGATCACTTTCTCGCAAGTGTCCTCAAAGAATAAGTCAGTATAAAATGTGCTTAGTGGAACTGGATGTTACAAGATTGTTTTCCATAGTAAATATGGATTTGGATTATTGAATAATGTTTTTTGGTTTGGGTTATTTTCAGACAACATGGTACTATTATCCTCATTTTTGGACAATGAGTCTTATTTAATTTTTTGGTGGAAATATATATATATATATATATATATATATCACTTGAATATTCCCTTGTGTCTCCCCAAAATTATATATATATATATATATATATATATATATATATATATATATATATATATA
>ML778655.1:996829-1039943 GCA_009831015.1 Picea engelmannii | reverse complement strand
GATTTTTTTATGTGTTTATTTATGAGGTTTCATGATATATTTTAAAAATAAATTATGGAGCAACAACGAAGGAGTCATGCTTGAAAAGATTTCAAATATTTTAGGGGTTCCACCTATTAGTTATTGTTTAATAAACCCTTTATTTATTAATTTTTTTTTTGTAACTAAGCGAATCGATAATGGCGGTAGTATCGTACTTGCGTGACACGTGGTCGAATCCTAGTGGCTGCCTTATAACCCCTAGGGAGAATCGCACAGCCTGCAAGCACGTCTCCGGATAAATCGGGGTGAGAATCGAACTTGAGACCTCATTTTTACATTTCCTTCCATTTACACGGCACATGCCAATCGGTCTACACCCCTGCGGGCGTTTAATAAACCCTTTATTATTATTATTATTATTATTTCTACCTAACTAATATTAAGTCTACTATGATTTAACTAATGGTAGTTTGAAACTACCACAACCTCTTTTGAGGAAGATTAAAGATGATCAAGGGAAGTGTAACATCCCTCTCTACGAAGCACACTTTCATTGACTTATTCTTTAAGGACACTTGCGTGTAAGTGATCTGGTTATGGTACATTATGATTTCGATTCGATTATGGATTATACATGATGATGATGATGTGTTGTGACTTATTGTTATTTGATGTATATATTTTGGCAAATGCTATTGACAAGTTTTCATGATTCTGCAGGACACATGATAGGTTATGGATGTTGATGGTATCAATGGACTTCATTGGACTCCATATTGAGTCAGGGAGTGAATTGTATTTTGATTTATTATTTCATTTATGCACTTGTGATATATGATTGATTACAACATGGTTTATGTATATGTATTATTGACACGGGTTTTATCAGTGGATGGAGGTTTGATGATGCTTGCTAATACAACTCACATAAGGAGTAGAGGGGCCATGCACATAAACTAGACATTGAGGGAAATGTGTGACGTCCCTGTCACAACCTACTAGTTGTTCTGTCATGGCTTGAATGGTAGTTTAACAATTACCTAGTTTGAGAGGTTCGCAATGTCGTGAGGGCGGACTGAGACAATCACTCACAAAGATTCTAAAGAGCACGCAATAAGGCAGATCCATGATTTCTTAGAATCCCTTAGTCTCTCACAAGGTCGACCAAGTGGAGTGTTGACTCCAAGGGTCGTACAAACTTCTAAAAATAGTAAAAAGGAGAGTGACACCCTCAGAACATGAAGGTGTGTCTTGAAGGATGCATTGCATAATTAAAAACTTGAGTCAATAAATCTGGGTGGCCTAGAAAACATTTAAATGATTAGATCTTGTTGGATTTAAAATAGTTTATTAAATAGTGAATTTATTAATTATAAATCCCAATAAAAGTCTAAGCCTAATTCTAAGACTAAGCCTAAGTCTAAGTTTAGTTACTGTACTAAATTAAAATATTAAATAAATTAAAAGAATAAAAATAAATAAATTTAAGGAAAAAGTGAGAAAAATATAAAGAATGGATAGAATGCAATATGTGCATGAAAATAATAAAAGAGATTTTAAAATAGAAATAAATAAAATATGAGAGAATAGGTGTACACATAGAATGGTAGCTAGAGTCAAGCTACCACTAGTCTAACTAGAAGAAGGCACATAATCAAACTCTAACTAAGATCTAGTTAGGAGACACTCATTAAATGAGAACTTGGGGAACAAATGGAGAACTAAGAGAGAAAATATGAATACATTGGAGAATGTGAGGGAAAATGGTTTTTTAATTAAATAAAAAATGGTATTTACTTGTGCAACTTGGGGAGAGTGTGACAAGTGTGTGGGTGAATATTACTAATTAAATTAGTTAAAAAGATACTTAATTGTGCATGATGACATGTTTCATTTGAGATATTTTTATAAAACAAATGGTATAGAAGGAAAATAGATCTCACTTATTTTTGGTAAGGTTATGCTACCAACATTATTGGGGACTCTGTTTTACTTGTGAGAGTTGGGATACTAAGCTTAAGGAAAGAGTGAAAGTTCTACTTGCGAGGCAAGCTTGGAGCTATTGTTTTTGGTTTCTTGTGTGTGGTCCCTTTGTGGCTCCGTGGGATAAGGGGGAAGAAGCAAACTATCGATAAAATCATTAGATTAAAAAGTGAAAAAAATGAGTTTGCACAAGAATTCAAGTTGGGGTTCACCCTACATATTTTCAAACTTATGGTTATGATAATTGAATGTATAGTAATTTGCTTGAGTGAAAACGTGTTTGTAATACTGTTTATGCATGGAAACCTGTTGAAATTGTGGTATAAGTATTTCTGGTTATTTATTTATATAATCTTCCTTACTATAGACGGAATGGTTTATATTCCATCATGTTCCTTTGTTAATAGATACATTACGGGTATTGACAGCTTTACTGACTTTTGTTTAAAAATATATGTTGCATATTGTGAGGAAATTAAAAATTTAAATAACTGGTATTGTCACTAAAAATATGTGAAAATATATTTTATTTGATGACCTAGAAACTCTTAATTTATGTTTGTTGATGTTCTTCAATTTAATATTAGAATCAATGCATCATATACATATATGAATCCAGGCCTACAGGATTACAACACATGCATCAAAATATTAAAAATATCACTTATAATAATGATTGAAATTATCTCTTACATCATTAATCAAATGATGATAGATGTCTAGACTATTTTAATTTGGGATATTGTTTATAAGGTATAGATGATATGATTCAAAATTGGCAGTCCTGTAGAGTAACTTGATACCAGAATTTATAGAAGTATGTGTAATGGTATTTGTGGCTTACGAGTGAATTAGTGAGGAATGGTTTCCAGCCTTAAGAAATCCAGTTGAATAAGGACCCTTTTCTTGAAATGTATATATATCTTGGGTGCGTTACCCAGCTTATAACCTAGATATTGGGCGTTGATCCTAAGCATAATCCCATATGGAGTCAAACTTTTTCCTTGCATTTCTGAAACCTTACCTTTGGTTGATTCCAGATTTTACTCTTATCTCATCTCACAGTTGGTTACTGTTCGAGCCAAGCCAAGACTACTTGTGGTAGTCTGATATCGTTCATATTTTTAATAACCAAATTCATGCTTCGTTGTAAAATTATTGATAGATCGCTTGATTCTTCCGTATTAAATCATGGATCCCCTAATAGTTAACACTATAATTCGCAGGTCCTTTGAGAAGTGGCACAAGTCAATACATCCCTCAGAACCACTTTTGTAACAGCTTAAGGCATCTTGTTCCTTGAAACCCTATGATTCAAATCTTTCTGTCGAATGTGATTTCGCTTGAGTTAGGGTACGATTAAGTTCTTTTCTTTGTGTACACGATTCCTGACCACTATCCTATTGCCATTCCCTCTTGATAGTTTACATAGAATCAAAATTTCCTTCTTCTTGGTTTACAGTAAGGGAAGAATAAATAGATAAATTATTGATTTTATTTCAAGTGGAGAGGAAACCTTCTCTTCCTTGAGGACGATAGTACAAATTTTTGGTCCTTGAAATCCCAGATGACCCAAGAATTTATCAGGAAAATGAGCGCGCCTTGCTAGTTGGTTTCCTGTATGAGTTGAACTTAGTTAACTTACGTTCTTACCACAACGAATCTTAAAAACTAAATTTATCTCTGGAACTCGCCTTTGTCTAACCCAACGAATTCACCTACTCGGATTTCAGTCAGGTTGAAGTGTGAATGTCGGGTTGGTGCGTTGTTGGAGTGTCAGTTTAGTGGGAAACTTAGAAAGAAAACCTTATTCAGCGTCGAAACCATTAAGTTATTAATAGATACTTATGATACTTGGGCGTCACTCTTGAAGATGACCATATTTTGAATTAAGTTCAATAGATACGGGATACCTGTAGTCACACGGTTAGTCTAGTTATTGCTGCCAGATATTTATAGTCGTTATTACTCCTTGTTCGCACTAAGTGCTCATCGGTCATGTTTAATGTAATGGTGAGAGGGAGATCTCCTCTCTTTCATGCAGACGTTGAGTCATTTGGTAGTTACCGAAGGTGGGTTCCTCCTCCAATAGTACACATTCTGGTAAGTGTTCTGTTGAATAAATCAGAGTTATGTCTTTTGTTTTATTTATATATCAAGTCAAATCTACTTGCAATCTTAGGTTATATATATATATTATTTTCATAAAATAATTGTATAGTAAGATTTTAATCTTATCAGTGAAAAGATTCTCATGATTATATATATATATATATATATATATATATATTCTAGTAAAGTTTTGTGAACAACTTATATGTTATTCATCGATATTTAAATGATTTTGGTATCGATGATTTCTTATAATGAATTATATAGTATAGATTGATGAAATGAATTCTGATAGTTATTTTTCTAATGAAGGACAGTCTAATTATAAAATAGGAAGCAATTTATTTTATATATTTAAGGGATTCAGTTTAGTGATTTTAATTAGGGGTTTATAAATTAAACTAAATTATGTTGATTTAAGTTAATGAAATTCATTAATGATTTATTTATATGTGAATGTAATAAATGCTTTCATATTTAAGGAATAGAAGGCGAAATGGTAACATGCATTATATTAATGGTTTGGAAAATAATGTAAGCCTTGCATAAAGGGCATGAACAAGGTTTAAAGCACTAGTTGCATCTGTGTAAATACTTAGATTTAATATCTAACATTAAGAAGTCTCTTAAGGAATCAAATGTAATAACTTGTAAGGAAGATGAATTGTAAATATTATTTTTTATTTAATCGATTGGTGAGCATACTTGTACATAAAAAAATAAATGTGTACTATCTTTGTATTTTCTTACTTGATGCTTAATTATTTGGAGGGTTGTTACATATGGTATCAACCCTACTACATTGGATTGTTACTCTTTCCACTATGTTAATTAAATGATTTAAAATATATCATTAATTAAATTTTTAAAATTGTCCATGCAGGTAATTATGGTTAGAGGACGCAAGGGAAGTAGATGAAGTAGTGCTAGAGGAAAAGGTGTGACACCTTCGATAGTATCCATGCTAGAGGGGTCAAACCCCTGGGGAGAAGAACATACCACTGAGCAGGTGCAGGTTTCTATGGGAGATGTGGCAAGTATGATGAGATCGTTCAGAGGATGTCAAAGGCATTAATTAACCACCTAGATTGGGATGAGGGAAAAGTGTCTGTACCCAATGAGGGTTCACAGTGCACTCCATATGGTAGTAGTAGTATGCACAGAGAACTCGAAAAGGTGGAGTTTTTTGAGTTTATGGGTTCCATGGATGGCTCAACTACTGAGGCATGGATGGAGAATATGATGATGTGCTTCACACTTTGTGATTACACCTCCAACATGAAAGTCCACATTGCGGTATTTAAATTAAACATGATTTGTATTCTATGGTGGAAGACACTCATACCTCAACTAAACATGGTCATCGAAGATGTTTCATGGAATTTGTTCAAGGAACAATTCCGGGAGAGGTACTTATCTGAGGAATTCATTGAGCACCAGCTTAATGAGTTCAACACCTTATGACAGGGTGGTCGTATGGTGCCAGAGGATGAGGCCAGATTCATTGAGTTACTTAGGTATGCTCTACACATGAACACAAAGAAGTTAAAGGTTAACAATTTTGTGTTTGGCCTTAACTTCAACATTCATGTGAAGATGAAGATTCTAATTCCTTAGATGTTGCATGATGCAATTCAGAAGGCCCTCATAACTGAAAAATAGGGGTCAGGGAAGGAATCCTTTTAGATAGACTGGACATATGTCATTAGGGGTGCAACAACATTAGACACTAGCGAGACACACTTCAAGGAATCCATATATGCCCAGAGGACGTATGTTCGCGACACTACAATGATAAACTCCTCAGTAGAGGACTCCTTACAGAGGACCACAACAGCAACAACAATTCCATTTGTAGTAGTAGTAACAATTTAGGCCTGTTCAACAGAACAAACGAGGATCACAGACTGTTAGGCCAACAACTTCTACTTCAGGGACAAGGACCACTCGACCGAAGACTCGATGTTGGACATGTGGAGAGCCACATTACTAGCGATATTGTCTGATTGAGAAGGCTAGAGTGGTCGGATCATCAGGACCCACTAGAGTTGGAGATTTGGGCAAGGCCCACAATATACATGCAGCGGTGAACAACCACCAGGCCAATAACTAGTCCATTGTGCTTGAGACGTCAGGTACAATCGTCGACCAAACTTTTAGTATATTGATAGATCCAAGCACTATAGATAGCTTTATTTATAGTGCCTGGATCTGGTTCAACAGATATGATATACTAAGGAAGTCGAGCAAGATGATTTTAGGTACGTATAAATGACATCTGGTGCCAAACAAAAAGTTGGAGGAAATGTTACATACTGTAGCATTAGCTTGGGATATTTTGTAACAAAGTACAATCGATATGTCACGATATTAGGATCTTATGACATAGTGATAGGCATGGACTGGTTGGAGTCGCCTGACGTGATACTTAATTGTAATACGAAACGATTAATTTTGACAGATGATTTGGGACATAGTAGAGTGATTGTAGCAAGGAACTAGGGGGTGTCCTAGAGATTTATTTATTCCCTACAACTACATGAGAGTATGTGAAAGGGATGCAAGATTTATGAAATATTAGCGCTAAATGAAAAGGGAGAGGTGAAATGAATAGAAAATATTCCAATAGACTTGAAACCTCGAACTAAACCTATAGCAAGAACACCTTACTGGATATCAACGCCTAAATTGCAGTAGTTGAAAATGAAATTGAAGGAATTGTTGGACTTGGGACTTATACGTCCAAGTGTGTCACCTTGGGGTGCACCAATTATTTTCATGAGAAAGAAGGATGGATCGTTGAGACTTTGTATGAAATACTTCCAATTAAACAAAGCAATGATCAAGAACCAGTATGTGTTACCCATAATAGATGATTTGTTTGACCAAATGAAGGGAGTGACGATGCTTTCAAAGATTGATTTGAGATCAGTATATCACCAATTACGGATTAAAGAAGAATATATCACTAAGACCGAATTTAAGACAAGACTCATACACTATGAGTTTATAGTTTTACCATTTGGATTGACAAACGCCCCCAGGGTATTCATGAGTTTGATGAATGGGGTGTTCCATGAATACTTGCACAAGTTTGTTTGAGTATTTATTGATGAAATACTAATTTATTCTCAGAAGAAAGAAGAAAATGATGAACATTTAAGATTGGTCCTATAGTATCTACGACAAAACAAATTGTATGGGAAACTATCAAAATGTTCTTTTTACCAATCGATGATTTATTACTTAGGACATATCATATCTAGTGAAGTATCATTAAGGATACAACGAAAGTATAGGATATTATGGAAAGGTCCGGACCGAAAAATATATAAGAACTACACAACTTTATGGGTTTAGTAGGATATTACTGATGATTTGTTGAAGGATATTCAAAGATAGAAAATCTGATCACGAAACTGCAAAAAAAAACAAGAAGTTCGTTTGGACAGAGAAATGTGTGGAAGCATTTCAAAAACTTAAAGAGTTGTTGATGACAACACCAATAATGAAAGTCCCCAACATGGAAAATGAATTCTTGGTATGCACAGATGCATACAAGGAAGGCTTAGGCAGATCTTTGATGTAAAATGATCGAGTGATCGCTTATATTTCAAGGAAATTGAGAAAGCATGAAGAGAACTATGCAACGCATGACATGGAGTTATTAACAATTATATATATTTTTTAGAGTTTTGAAACATTATCTGATTGGAAAAAAAATTGAATTAAAGACAAATCACTATGGATTGCAACATATAATTAAGAAGAGTGACTTGAATGCGTGACATAGAAGTTGGTCAGAATTACTTAGCGAATACGAATTTTACTTACATTAAAGGAATGGTGAACACAATGGCAGATGCATTGAGTCAAAGACCACACATATTCTTGGTAATATCTCTTAATACAAATCTTCAAGAAAAGATTCTAAATTTACAGATCAACGATGAATGGTATAAAGAAGTTAAGAATAATATTGGATGAAATACCATGTTGGTACCAAAGTTTGAATGTTATTCCTTAGACATTGATGAATTGTTGAGATTTAATGAAATAATTTATGTACCGCCTAACAAAAAATTAAGACATTTTATCTTGAGTGAAGCACATTGAGCAGTATACATGGCTCATTCGGGAGTCAGAAAGAAGAAGGCATACCTTAATCCTTTATTCTTTTGGAAGGAAATGAAATAAAACATAGTTAGTTATGTGGCGAGATGTCTAGAATGTCAACAAGTGAAGGATAAACATAGATATCTAGTAGGATTGTTACAACCACACGTTATTCCAAAATCGAAATGGGAGGTCATTTTGATAGACATTATCATTGTATTTCCACTAACAGAAAGGAGACACAATTCGATTTTTGTGGTAGTTGACAGTTTGACGAAGAGTGCACACTTTATTCCAGTGTGTATGTTGTATCAGGTGCGAGATATAGCTGGAGTATTTTTCAGTGATATTGTGAGGTTACATGATGTACTAAGAAGGATAATATCCAATTGAGGATCGATGTTTACACTATGATTTTGGATCAGTTTCCAAGAGGCTTTTGGAATGCAACTGAATTTTAGTACAACATATCACCTTGAGATAGATGAAAAAATAGAGAGAACGAATCAGATTTTGGAGGATATGTTGTGTATGTATGTAATGAACGAACATAAAAAATGGGAATATTTCTTGCCACTAGTAGAGATTTCATACAAAAACAAATATTAGAGTATGATTAAGATGCCACCATTTGAGTTTCTCTACAAATGACTGTGTCAGATGCCATTGATATGGGATTGACTTGAGGATAGGGTCCTAGTAGGACTAGAGGTGATCCAAGAAATGGAAGAACAAATGAAATCCACAAGAGAGAGGATTAAATAAGTGCAATATCGGAAGAAGATTTATGTTGATGCACATTGTGTTGACAATAGTTATGAAGTTGGTGACAGAGTTTTCATGCGGGTAAATCCGAACAAGATTTTGATCGATTTTGCAAAGGGTGTTAAAATCTCTCACAGATTTGTGGGACCTTTTGAATTTGTGGAAAAAAAGGGACCCGTGTCTTATCAACTAGCCTTTCCTAATTCTTTGAGGCCTATGCACGATGTATATCATGTATATGTCTTGAGACATTATATTAGTGATCCTTCACATGCTATTGACATGAGTTCTTTGTAGGTGTCATACGAGGGTGCTCTCATGGTGGAGCCAATCTTCATTTTGGATCATCGCATTCAACAACTATATTGTTGAATAGTCGATCAGGTCTAGGTCTATTGGGACAACTATAGTATACACTCATCTACCTAGGAGAACGCATCAGAGATGCATCAACAATTTTCTTACTTGTTTAATAGATTATACATATAGATCTATGTCAGATAAATTTGTTTACTTGTATTTCTATACTGCACAAACTTTGGGATGAAGTTTAAAACAAGAGGGGGTGTATGTAACATCCCTCTCTATGGAGAACAGTTTTATTGATTTATTATTTGAGGACACTTACGTGCAAGTGGTCCAGTTATGGTATATTGTGATTTCATTTAAATTATGGTTTATACATGATGATGATGATGATGTGTTGTGACTTATTTTTATTTGATGTATATATATTGGAAGATGTTATTGACGAGTTTTCTTGAGTGTGCAGGACACATGATATGTTATGGATGTTGATGGTATCAAAGGACCTCCTTGGAATTGATATTGTGTTAGGGAGTGAATTGTATTTTGATTTAGTATTTCATTTATGCACTTGTGATATATGATTGATTACAACATGATTTATGTATATGGATTATTGACACAGGTTTTTACCAGTGGATGTAGGCTTGATGATGCTTGTTAATATGACTCACATAAGGAGTAGAGGGGCCATGCATAGAAACTAGACATTGAGGGAGAGGTTTGGAAGCATCCTTGTCATAGCCTACTAGCACTTCCATCGTGTCCTGAATGGTAGGTTAACGATTACCTAGTTTGAGAGGTTTGTGATGTCATGAGGGAGAATTGAGACAATCGCTCACGAAGATTCTAAAGAGCATGTAATAAGGCAAATCCCTTATTCCTTAGAACACCTTAGTCTCTCACAAGGTCGATCTAGTGGAGTGTTGAATCCAAGGGTGGAAAAACTTTCAAAACCATTAAAAGGTGAGTGGCACCCTTGGAGCATGGAGGTGCATCTTGAAGGGAACGTCGCATAAGTAAAAACTTGAGTCAATAAATCTAGGTCGCCTAGAAAACATTTAAATGATTATACCTAGTTGGATTTAAAATAATTTATTAAACAATGAATTTATTAATTATAAATCCCATTAAAAGTATAAGCCTAATTCTAAGACTAATCCTAATTCTAAGTTTAGTTAGGGGACTAAATTAATATATTAAATAAATTAAAAGAATATAGATAAATCAATTTACAAAAAAAGTGAAAAAATCTAAAAGATTGGATAGAATGAACATATGTGCATGAAAATAATAAGAGGGATTTTAAAATAGAAATAAATAAAATATGAGAGAATAGGTGTACACATAGAATGGTATGTAGAGTCAAGCTACCACTAGTCTAACTAGAAGAGGATTCCTAATCCAACTCTAACTAAGATCTAGTTAGGAGAACTCATTAAATGAGAATTTGGGGACCAAAGGGACAACGAAGAGAAAAAATAGGAACACATTGGATAATTTGAGGGAAAATTGATTTTTAATTAAATAAAAAATGGTATTTACTTATGCAACTTTGGGAGAGTGTGGCAAGTGTGTGGATGAATATTACTAATTAAATTAATTAAAAATATACTTAATTGTGCATGAGGACATGTGTTATTTGGGATATTTCTATAAAACAAATGGTGTAGAAGGAAAATATATCTCACTTATCTTGGTAAGGTTATGCTGCCAAAATTATTGGGGATTGTGTTTCACTTATGAGAATTGGGATACCAAGCTTGAGGACAGAGTGGAATCTCTACTTTGCGAGGCAAGCTTGGAGCTATTTTTTTTGGTTTCTTGTATGTGGCCCCTTTGTGGCTCAGGGGGAGAAGAGTACCCCTAGTATTGGTTGGGAGGTACCGGTGAAGTCATTGGATTAACAGACAAAAGAAATGACCTTTGCGCATGAGCTACAGTTGGGGTTCACCCTACATATTGTCAAACTTTTGGTTCAGTAATTGAATGTATAGTAATTTTTTTGAGTGAAAACGTGTTTGTAATACTATTTATGCATGGAGACTTGTTGAAATTGTGGCATAGGTATTTAGGGATAATTATTTATATAATCTTCCTTATTATAGATGGAATGGTTTATATTCCATGATGTTCCTTTGTTAATAGATACATTGCAGGTATCACCAACATTACTAACTTTTGTTTAAAAATCTATGTTGCATAATGTAAAGCAGAGATCAAATCATTCTTGGGTTGTTTTATGCCAATAGAAATTTAAATAACTGGTTTTGTCACTAAAAAGATGTGAAAATATATTTTCTTTGATGATTTTGAAACTTTATATTTATCTTTGTTGATGTTCTTCAATTTAATATTAGAATCAACACATCATATACATATATGAATCTAGGCCTGCGGGATTACAACACTGGAATCAAAAAATTAAAAATCGCACTTATAGTAATGATTGAAATTATCACTTACATCGTTAATCGAATGATGATAGATGTATCAAATATTTTAATTTGCGATATGTTTTCTAAGGTATAGCTAATTTGATTCAAAATTGGCAGTCATGTAGAGTAACTAGATACTAGAATTTATAGAAGTATGTGTAATTGTATTTGTGGCTTACGAGTGAAGTAGTGAAGAATGGTTTCCATCCTTAAGAATTCTAGTTGAGTAAGGACCTTTTTATTGAAATTTATATACATCTTGAGTGCTTTACCCATCTTATAACCTAGATTTTGGAAATTGATCCTAAGAAGAATCCCTTATGGAATCGCTGCAAATTTTTTTTTTGCATTTATGAAACCTTACCTTTGGTTGATTCCAGATTGTACTCTTATCTCATCTTGCAGTTGATTATTGTTCGAGCCAAGCCAAGAATACTTGTGGTAGTCTGATATCCTTCAAATTTTTAATAACCAAATTCATGCTTCTTTGTAGAATTATTGATAGATTGCTTGATTGTTCCTTCTTAAATCATGGATCCCCTAATAGTTAACTCTATAATTTGTAGGTCCTTTGAGAAGTGGCACAAGTCAATCCATCCCTCAAAACCACTTTTGTAATATCTCAAGGCATATTGTTAATTGAAAACCTATGATTCAAATATTTCCATTGAATGTGATTGTCGCTTGAGTTAGGGTATGGTTAAATTATTTTCTTTGTGTACATGATTCGTGAACACTATTCTATTTTCACACCCTCCTAATAATTTAGCTAGACTCCAAATTTCCTTCATCTTGGTTTACAATACGGGAAGAATAAATAGATAAATTCTTGATTTTATTTCGAGTGGAGAGGAAACCTTCTCTTCCTTGAGGACGACAGTAGAAATTTCTGGTCCTTCAAATCCAAAACGACCAAAGAATTTGCCAGGAAAATGAGTGTGCATTGCTAGTTGGTTTCCTGTATGTGTTGAACTTAGTTAACTTACAAACTTACCCCAAGGAATCTTAAACACTAGGTTTGTCCCTATAATTCACCTCTCTCTAACCCAATGAACTCACCTACTCGGATTTCATTTTGGTTGAAGTGTGGGTGTCGGGTTGGTGCACTGTTGGAGTTTAAGTTTAGTGGGAAACTTGGAAAGAAAATATTATTTATTATCGAAACATTTAAGTTATCAAAAAATTAGTGAGACTTATGACACTTGGGCGTCACTTTTAAAGCTAACCATATTTTGAATTATGTTCATTAGATACAGATACCTGTAGTGGTGGTTGTCACATGATTAGTCTAGTTATTGCTACAAATTAGTTATAGTCATTATTACTCCTTTTTCGCACTAAGTGATCACCTTTCATTGACCAGTTTTTGGCATCCTTCATGTCTAATGTAACAGTGAGAGGGAGAGATCCTCTCTTTCATGCACACATTGATTCATTTGGTAGTTACTGAATGTGGGTTCCTCCTCTTGTAGTCCACACCTTTTGGGAAGTGTTGTGTTTAATAAATTAGAGTTGATTATGTTGGACAACTGAGAGGGGCAGGTGATTCCGTTGTTACTGTGCTTAAACAATTATGGCTATTTTAAGATCTTTACAGAACACTTAATGATGATCACAATAATGTAGGGAGGTAAGCAATAGAATATTAAACATCAATCACACACATGAAATATACAGAGATAGATATTTCTTGAGGGAACCCATACATGGAAAAACCTCCTCTTCTTTATATGATAAGTAAGATTTATTTTCTGCACATTATCATTCTTATGAGCTCCAACTCCTCCCAAGGATACAACCTTTGTTTTACAAGAAACAACTTGTTGAGGGCACCAACTCTCTGGTTTCTCTAGCACCCACTAGAAGGAAGCACAAACTCCCTGAGTGTTCCAGCACCAACTTCCAGTCACACAGGCACCAACCTGTATAACAAAGAACAATAGTTCTCCCTTGCACCACCCTCCCACCCTGGTTTTTCTGGCTGCATCCAGATGGAAGCTACAACTCCCTGTGTTTAAGAACCCACTTGAAACTCTGAGGAAACCAATCCTCCCTAGCACCCTCAAATATTAATCTTTGTTTTTCTTAAATATATCACAGTGATACAACAGTTATCAATGGCTTACCAGTCTCATCACTGTTATGCAACACCGCTTTTCTCTACCTGCATCAATGTCTTTCTTCTTGCCTCACCGTGCTTTCTATTTTCCTGTTTTTTTATGCTCTTTGCACCATATCACTTCTATGCACTATACCTCTGCATGCTCTTCCCAATGTCACTATTTTGCCCATGCAATTTTTGTTCACAACATCTCTTCCTCACAATTGCATAACTCTTCCACTGAATCCCTTCACTTCTCTATTCTACATCTTTTTATCACATCGATTCATCTGCCTGATCATCATGACAACTCTTCATCTTCTCTGGTGGTTAGCACCATGTGTTCATCATCAGTGAGTGTTATGCTAAGATTCCTTAGCTTCTCTGGTAGTCAAAACTCTTCGTCTTCTTTGTCAGTTATAGCGAGTCAATTATGGCTTCTTTGGCTTCTAAGCCCCTTCCTTCACATGATCACTAGAGGTGACCATACGATTGGGCTTAACAAGCGCTTGAGCGCTCATCAATTCAACAACCATGATTCATTCTGCTGAAATGGATGGCAGTTGTAACTTCAACACTTTTCCCTTCATAACTTTTGGGTTTCAAACCTTTCGAAACTTCCGAATCATAATTATCGAAAAGATCGGATGGTTCAAATTACATCTCAGAAGTAGATCAAGAGTTAGTGTTAATCCTTACAGTCATCCTTCATTGCTTAATCCAACGGATATGACTTAATCAAACAATACGATGTATGGCCACATTTTACTCTGTGATGTTTTCTATTATGTTTACATTATCCTTATAATGTATTTTGATCAATGGTTGATGGTACACTCGACATCAGATCGACGGTCGAGATCTCCTTCAGCTCTTCGAACTTCGGAGATTTCGAGTCTCAATGCTTTATTTCCTTCGTACATCAATCTTTTGGAGCTAACAAGCCTCTGATGTGTGTCCCTCTTGGATTAACAATCGATATCTCCTTGAGTCTCAAGACTTTAGAGATTTCAAATATCAACCCATTCTTTCCTCCGGAGTAATCACTTGCTGATTCAATTATAAGACGGTGGAGACTTCTTGCTTCTGGTTAACATTTTTCGCTTACATTATCCTTCCAGTGTAGTAGATCGATAAATGAGACTACTCCCGAAGTGATCTTCAATTCAGACGTCTCATTTCCACTTTGGGTCTTTAGCATTCGGGGATTTGCGTCTTTGGGTGAGTGTCGGTGGTAAAACTCCTGAAGAAAAACTCCCAGAGTGACGTAAATCTTGCGTCACTTGATGACATGTCATGAGCTGAAAAGTTTCCATGTGTCACTCTGATTTGTGATTGTCATGTACCTGAAATGTTGATTTCAACTTGACACTTGTTGTTCTCTGACTATGCCACGTGTCCTTGATCTAATGGTTAGGATAGTATCTTAGATCGACGATTAAGAGTGACTTCGGACCTTTGTCCCTTGAGGACTTTTGAAATTTCTTGGTGGTGAAACTCCCAAAGGAATTCTCCCAGAGTGACGTAACTTGCTTACATCATTTGTTGACATGGCATGAGCCAATTTCCTCTTAACGCTTGTCATCACCTGATTATTCCATGCCTATTTGCTGACATGGTGTGCTGACATGGTCTGTGGACGTGGTATTTTGACGAGGTCTTCCTCTATGTCAGCTTGTTGGTCTACTGATCAAAAGCCCTAAACCAACAATCCTCATTTGTTCTCCAAATCGGACGGTCCTTATTCACTTCACATTTCTAGGCTTTGGCTATTTTACATCTCAAACATTCCAGAGCATATCCTCCTGGTGACTTTAAACCCAAACAAAATGATGTTCTTCGATTAGGATCTTATATAGACAACTTGATCTGTCATCATTGCGTCTCTGCTATCTTATCTTGTCCTTCCACTTGAAATTGATCTGACGGTTGATGGTAATTCGCATAATCAAATTCTCAAATGTTTTTCCCGCTTATCCTATCCTTCCACTCAAAAAATGATCCAACAGTTGTGAATTTTTTAAAAAAGGATTCACAATCAAGAATGATTGTGCAACCACAATATGCGAGTGTTTTTAACTCCTCACCCAACTCCACAATGGGAATATGTGCGCTATTGGTGAGTTAACCACAATCGTTGATCTTCGAAGCTATAAGATCGAACAGTCCTAACTAATTGTGGGATGGGAACGAGCACGATGTTTAATACTCCTTTCAATCTATGCAATTCATCCCTGCCGTAGATTTGGCGATTACGCATCCGATGGTCATGATTTAATATGAATTAAACACATTGTTTGTTGGATCAACCACAGTCATAGATCTTCAAAGCTATGAGATCTAACGATCTAGGCAGATTGTGGGATTGTAACTGGCAAGTAGTTTAATTCCTCTTTCTCTCCCCACAATTCAACCCTGTTGTTGATCTGGCTTGCAGATCCGAAGGTCTCGATTTGATCTGAGTTTTATCACGCCATCTCTTCTGATATTTTGATTGTTATTGATTAACTCTCCTGAGATTTAATCTCCATTCACTTCCTTCTGATCTACCTTCTGTTCTTTCCATCAATGAAAAGAACACTCCTTCCTGCCAAACCTGCCAACAATATCCCCCTTTGGAATTGATGGAAACCCTCAAAGGGTGCGCTAGACTACTTGGATGTCCAACTTTAGCATCTAGACCATTCCTTTTCTCCCCCTTTGACATCAATGTCAAAGAAAACATGCTCCCCCTGAGCTGTTGTAGTACTTTTCAGAGGTATCAGATATTCAACCAACACAATACTCCCCCTGATAGGATGGAATCTCTTAGGTGAGAGTAGGGATGACACCCATATTTTGACGAAGATATTCAAAAGGTGTCTTGGCTAGGGGTTTAGTAAATATGTCTGCAGTTTGTTCTATGGAAGGAATACAATTCAGCTGAACAAATTTGTTTGTAACCTGATCTTTGATAAAATAATACTGTATTGGGATATGTTTCGTCTTTGAATGGAGAATGGTATTTTTCGAGACACTAATGGCACTGGTGTTATCACATTGAAGTGGAATTGGATTAGCATAAGTTACCCTCAAATCTGCAAGAGTTTGTAACATCCATAAAATCTGAGTGCAACAAGTATCAACATCAATGTAATCTACCTATGTAGTTTATAATGAGATAGATCCCTACTTTTTACTAAGCCATGCTACTAATGAATCACCTAATAAGAATTCACCTCCACTGGTGCTCTTTCTCTCATCCAAACAACTTGCCCAATAAGAATCTGAATATGAAGTTAATTGTAAGTTCTCATTTCTAGGATACCAAAGAGCATAAGTCATTGTACCCTTCAAATATTTGAAGATCCTCTTGACAGATGTTAAATGACTTTGTTTAGGGGAAGACCGATAATTACCTACCACTTGAACAACCTACATTATATCAAGACAGGATGTTGTGATGTACATAAGACTTCCTATCATTGATTGATATGTTCTTTGATCAACATCATGTTAAATATCATCTTTACTAAGATTGCAACCAACCACCATAGGTGTACTAACAGGATAGGAATCTTCCATCTGAAATCTCTTTAACATCTCTTTCAAATATTGTTCTTGAGAGATAAATATCCCTGCAAAAATCCAATTGATTCGTAAACAAATAAAATATGACATTTCTTCTATCATGGACATCTCAAACTCAGTCTGCATTGAGTTAGCAAACCACTAAACTGAAAGGTCATTAGTGCATACAAAGATAATGTCATCTACATAAACGACAACAAATACTAAATCATCACCTTCAAATTGTATATATATATTATTGTCAACAATACCTTTCTTGAACCCTTTGTCCTGTAGAAATTTGTCCAATCTATGATACCGGGCTCGTGGTGTCTGTTTAAGTCCATACAATTCCTTTTTCAACTTACAAACAAATTTAGGATTATCTGTCCGTGAAAATCCTTCAAGATTCTCCATGTATACTTATTCTTCAAGGTCTCCATTAAGAAAATTTGACTTAACATCCATCTGATATACTTTAAATTTCTTATGACATACATAGGCCATAACCATTATGATGGGTTCCAATCTTGCCACTGGTGCAAATGTTTCATCAAAATCTTGTCCTTCAACTTGTGCTTACCCCTTATAGACCAATCAAGATTTTTTCTTGACAATTTGTCCTTGTTCATTTATTTTATTCTTAAACATCCTTTTGGAGCCAATAACATTCTTATCTGCAGGTCTAGGAACAAGCTCCCAAGCATTGTTCTTCTCAATCTGATCCAGTTCCTCATTCATTGATTTTAACCAATTTTCATCTTCATAGGATTCATTGAAGTTCTTGGGTTCCACCATGGATATGAAATCTATATGTGATTGCTTAGTGTTTTTTATTATCCTTCTCTTGGTTTGTACACCTTTGTCTTTCTCACCAATTATCTGACTTGCAGGATGATTCTTTTGAGTAATTTTGGAGGAAGGATTAGATGTTGTCTTCTGATTTGAGTTTTCTTGAGTATTTTCATCTTCATCTGAATCAGAGACTTCTTGTTATGATTCTTGGACCCGTCTAGCTTCAACTTAAACTATATCCTATGTTGTTGATTCAGTATTGCTCACCTCTCTTACTGGGACTCCTTCATCAACGTTTATGTCAATACAATCAACCAATTTATGCAACCTCTTATTATAGCATCTGTATCCTTTATTGTTTGTAGCATACCATAATAATATTCCTTCATCATCCCTATCATCATACTTGTCAAGGTTTTCATTATTATTCTTTATGTAGCACTTACTCCCAAATACTTTGAAGTGTTTGATTATTGCAGGTCTTCCATGCCACAGTTCATAAGGTGTCTTTTCACTGTGTGGTATGAGATGAGCTTTGTTAAGAATATGGATTGTTGTGTGTATTGCTTCAACCCAGTAGGTTTGACCAATCTTCTTCCCATTCATCATTGACCTGGCCATTTGTTGAACTATTCTGTTTTGCCTCTCAACTATTCCATTTTGTTGTGGAGTTCTTGGGATTGTGTATTCTCTTTTTATCACATGTTTATCACATAATTCCTTGAAATAACTTGACATAAATTCTCCTCCTCTGTCTGATCTTACAACCTTTAATATGTTGCTTGTTTGATTTTTAGTTAAAGCCTTAAATATTTTAAATTTCTCAAATGCTTCATCTTTTTCTTTGATAAAAGAAACCCAACTGAGTCTGGAGTAATCATCAATGATCGGCATGAGGTAGTTTTCCTTCCCTATGCCTTCCTATCTTGATGGTCCACATAGATCCATATGAACTAATTGGAGTGGCTTCTCTATTGAGGTATAGTTATTGGATTTAAACTATGTCTTGGTTAGCTTTCCTAGTTGGCAGGGTTTACACAGAAAATCATGTGGCTTTGATGTTCTTGGAAGATCTTTTACTTCCTAGAGATTTTTGAGCTTGATTAAGTGGTCAAAGTTTATATCTCCAAGTCTCCTATGCAATAACCAAATCTCATCATGTTTTCTTATATGACACTCTTATCTATCTTCTTTCAGCACATATACATTATTATCTGTCCTTATGCCTTTAGCCACTACTTGTCCTAAATTTAGAGATTTTATCTTACAATATTTAGAAGTGAACACTACTTCACATCCTCTGTCACACATTTGAATAACACTAAGTAAATTGTGTTTCATCCCATCTACAAGAAGGAAATCCTGGGCTTTTCCTTTTCCATTACTTAAACTCACCATTCCTTTACCCTTGATTTTACCTGGTTCATCATTTCCAAAGGTCACATTTGTTGTTTTCCCTTTACTTATAGACAAAGACTTATCCTTGTCTTCAGTCATGTGCTTGGAACATCCATTGTCTATATACCAGGGGTGTTTTTGTTTTTGATCTTAAAGTACTAGACCACAATTTTCACTATCTTTCTTTTTCCATCTGCTAACATTTATAGCTAAGGGTTTTATCTTTATATCTGTTTTGTAATTATTCATATGGTAGTTTGCATCTTTGTGGCCGAAGTTATGCTAGTTATACCATTCAAGCTCAATGTTCAATAGGTCAAAGTGATTGGTGCAACTTTGCCTATTCATCGGCTATTTAGTTCTATGTTGCAAAGATTGTTTATTTCTTGATCTTCTCAGTTGAATGTCTCTAAACTTAATTTGACAATTTGCAATCTTATGGCCAAAATTAGAGAAGTAAAAACAGTAACCATGAAAGAAATTTTGGTACCTGAAGGATGGCCTTCTTCTTGGTATTTTTTTCTCCATCTTCTAATATCCTTGTTTTTTATCAGGGATCATCTTATATTTATTAGATTTTGGTGACAAAGTACTCACATGGTTTGATTGTCTGTTGATTTGAAACTTGATCAACTTTACTAGCTCTTTGTTTTATGTCTGTTTACTTCTTGAACCACTTACATAGCCTAAAACAGTCTTCAACAAAGGAGATCTATGTTTGTTCAAAATGTCATTTAGTTCTATTGAGGCTTTAATTCTTTGAATATTTTGGAGATACAATGATTTAAACTTATCCATCTCTTTTCTAGTTTTTACTACCTCTTCCTCCAAGGATTCACATATTGCATTATTTTCTGATAGTTGTTGTTTCAGAATGTCCTCTATCTTCTTTACCTCTTCTAACTCCACTTTTAGCAGGGAAAAGTCTTCATCAAGTTTTTTACCATTCTTTTCAAACTGCATCAACAATTGTTTTTGTTTTCTCTTCTTGAGTCTAAGTCTATAAGTCTCTTCTAAAGCACTGATTAGTTCACCTTCCATATCAACCACATCTTATTCATCATTAACATCACTTCTTGTGCTTTTATTATCATAATCCTCTTTGGAAATAAGCACAAAGTCATTGACCTTATCTTCATAGGAAGAGTCACTATCTGTGTCTTCTGAAGAGTCATCATTGTCTACACATAAACCTTTATTTTTACCAAATCTTCTGGGTCTGTAGTTCTTTTCACCTTCAGAATTATGATCCTGCTTCTTTTGTGGATACTTATATGCAAAGTGACCTATCTTTCCACAGTTAAAACACTTGAATGGAAACTTGCCTTGATACTTGCCTGATCCTTTCTTTAGTCTTCTAAAAAAAAATTCTTCAATTTCATCGGGCTCAGATTCCTCATTCTTATCTTCTTTAAAAGAAGATTCTCTAGTGGTGGATTTATCTTTACCTATCCTCATTTCATATGCAGTCAACGTTCCTAGAAGTTGATCAAAAGAAAAATATTTTAGATCATTAAGTTCTTCTATAGCAGAGACCTTTGGGTTGAACCTATGCGACAGAGATCTCAAAATTTTCTAAACTAAAGAGGCTTCCTCAATTTTTTCACCAAGATATTTCATTGCATTTACTAGTTCTTCAAATCTCATAAAGTACTTCCCAATAGTTTCATCTTCTTTTATCTATAGCTGTTCAAATTGTAATCTGTAGGTTTGAACCTTGGCATCCTTTACCTTCTCGTTACCTTCATAACTGCTAATGAATTTGTCCCACATGTCTTTGGTAGTTTCTAAGTGCATAACTTTTACAAATTCTTCTTCTGTAAGCCCACTCAGAATAAAATTCATATACTTAGTGTTGAAGCTGAATTCTAGCTTGTCATCCTTATTAGCTAGTAAATATGGCTTTACATAACCAGTCTCAACCACATCCCAGACATGTGCACCTAAATCCATTATGTAGGTTCTCATCCTAACTTTCCATAAGGGAAAGTTTTTTCCAATGAATAGAGGGGCCTTATTGGTTGAGGTTCCTTCATTATTTGACATGTTTAATCTTATTGATCTACCTTTAAATAAAAGGAACCTTCTCAGATACCAATTGTTGGCCAACTGAGAAGGGGGGGTGAATCAGTTGTTACTATGATTAAACAATTATGCCTATTTTAAGCTCTTTACATAACACTTAATGACAATAACAATAATACAAGGAGGTAAGCAATAGAATACTCAAAATCAATCACACACATGAAATATACAGAGACAAATATTTCCTGAGGAAACCCATACATGGAAAAACCTCTTCTTCTTGATTTGATATGTAAGCTTTGTTTTCTGTACATTATCATTCTTATGAGCTCCAAATCTTCATGAGGCTACAACCTCTATTTTACAAGAAACAACTTGTTGAGAGAACCAACTCTCTGGTTTCTCTAGCACCCACTAGAAGGAAGCACCAACTCCCTGAGTGTTCCATCTCCATTTGGATGGAAGCACCAACTTCTATCACACAGGAACCAACATGTATAACAAAGAACAATAGCTCTCCCTTGCACCACCCTGTTCTTTCTGGATGGATCCAGATGGAAGCTACAAGTTCCTATGTTCAAGCACCCACTTGAAACTCCGAGGACACCAGTCCTCCCTAGAACCTCCCTACCACCCTGAAATATTAATATTTTCTTTTCTTAAATTTATCACAGTGATGCAACATTTATCAATGGCTTACCAGTCTCATAATTGTTCTTCTACACCTCTATGCTCTACCTACATCAATGTCTTTCTTCTCGCCTCACTGTGCTTTCTGTTCTCCTACATTTTTATTCTCTCTACGCCATCTCACTTCTATGCACTATACCTCTACATGCTCTTCCCAATGTCACTGTTATGCCCCTGCAGTTTTTGTTCACAACATCTCTTCCTCACAAATGCATAGCTCTTCTAATGAATCCCTTCACTTCTCTATTCTACATCTTTTTTTCATGTCGATTCATTTGCCCGATCATCATGACAACTCTTCATCTTTTCTATCAGTTTGCACCATGTGTTCATCATCAGTGAGCATTATGATGAGATTCCTTAGCTTCTCTGGTAGTCGAAACTCTTCATCTTCTCTATCAGTTACAACCAGTCAATTATGGCTTCTTTAGCTTCTAATCCCCTTCCTTCACGTGATCACTGGTGGTGACCATATGCTCGAGCTTAACGAGTGCTTGAGCACTCATCAATTCAATGATCACGATTCATTCTCATGAAATGGAAGAATTTCGTAACTTCGACACTTTTCCCTTTAGAACTTTTGGGTTTCAAACCTTTTGAAACTTCAGAATCAGAATTCTTGAACAGATCAGACGGTTCACATTACATCTCAGAACCATATCAACAGTTAGCATTAATCCTTATATCCATCCTTCATTTCTTAATCCAATGTCCATGACTAAATCAAACAATGAGATGTATGGCCACCTTTTACTCTGCGATGTTGTCTATTATGATTACGCTATCCTTCCACTCTATTTTGATCAATGGTTAATAGTACACCCGACATCTGATCGATGGTCGAGTTCTCCTTAGGCTCTTCGGACTTCAGAGATTTTGAGTCTCAATCCTTTCTTTACTTCGTACTTCAATCTTGTGGATCTGGAAAGCCTCTGACGCATGTCCCTCTCAGATTAACGGTTGAGATCTCCTCAGGTCTCTCATCTTCAGATATTTCAAATCTCAACCCATTCTTTCCTCTGGATTAGTCACCTGTTGAGTCAGTCATAAGACAGTGGAGACCGCTTGTTGTCAGTTAACGTTTTTCACTTACACTATCCTTCCACTATAGTAGATTGACGGATGAGACTGCTCCCAAAGTGATCTTTAGATCGGATGTCTCGTGTCCACTTCGGGTCTTTGGCATTTGGGACTTCAGGTCTTTGGATGAGTGGTGGTGGTAAAACTCCCAGAGTGAAATAACTCTTGCGTCACTAGATGACATGTCACGAGCCAAGAAATTTCCATGTGTCACTCTGATTAATGATTTTCACATACCTGAAATGTTGATTTCAACTTGACACTTGTCATTCTTTGACTATGCCACATGTCATTGATCTAACGTTCATGATAGTATCTTAGATCAACAACTGAGAGTGAATTCACACTTTTTTCCTTCGGGACTTCAGGACTTTTGACATTTTTTGGTGGTGAAACTCCCGAAGTAATTCTCTCGGAGTGACGTAACTTGCTTACGTCACTTGTTGACATGGCATGAGCCAATTTCCTCTTGAAGCTTGTCATCACCTGATTATGCCATGCGTATTCGTTGACATGCTTTGCTGACATGTTCTCTTGACGTGGTCTTATGACGAGGTCTACCTCTATTCCCTTTTGTTGACATGCTCTCCTGACCAACAACCTTGAACCAATGGTCCTCATTTGTTCTCCAAATTTGACGGTCATTATTCATTTTGGATTTCCAGGCTTTGGGTATTTCACATCTCAAACATTCTGGAGCGTAATCTCCTCGAGACTTTAAACCCGAACTAAATGTTGTTCGTCGATCAAGATCTTAGATCAACGACTTGATCTGTCAGCATTGCAGCTTTGCTAGCTTATCCTGTCCTTCCACTTGAAAGTGATCCAACGACTGACGAGAATTCACATAATCAAATTCTCAAATGTTTTTCTCGCTTATCCTATCCTTCCACTCAAAAAATGATCCAACGGTTGTGAATTTTATTAAAACAGATCCACAATCAAGAATGATTGGGCAACCAAAATATGCGAGTGTTTTAAATCATCACCCAACTCCACAATGGGAAGATGTCCGCTATTGGTGAGTTAACCATAATCGTTGATCTTCGAAGCTATAAGATCGGATGGTCCTAACTAATTGCAAGATGGGAATTAGTGTGATGTTTAATTCTCCTTTCAATATCTGCAATTCATCCCTTCCATAGATTTGGTGATTGCGCATTTGACGATCACGATTTTATATGACTTAAACACATTTTTTTTTGCATCAACCGCAATCGTATATCTTCAAAGATATGAGATATGATGATCTAGATGGATTGCAGGATTGTAACTGGCAAGTAGTTTAATTTCACTTTCACTCCCCGCAATGCATCCCTATTGTTGATCAAGATTACAGATCCGACAGTCTCAATTTTATCTGATTTTTATCGCACCATCTCTTTTGAGCTTTTGATCATTATTCGTTAACTTTCCTGAGCTTTAATATCCATTTGCGTCCTTCTTCCCCACCTTCTATTCTTGCCATCAATGACAAGCACACTCCTTCATGCCAAACCTACCAACACATTAGTGCTTATGTTTTTTGTTTTATTTTCATATCAAGTCGAATCTACTTACAATATTAGGTCATATATATATATATATATATATATATATATATATATATATATATATATATATATATATAATTTTCATAACATAATTTTATGGTAATATTTTAATCCTATCAGTGAAAAGATTCTCATGGTATCGATGATTTCTTATAATGAATTAGATAGTATAGATTGATGAAATGAATTCTGATAATTATTTTTATATATTAATAATTGTAATTAATGACATTCTAATTATACAATAGGAACCAGTTTATATTTATATATTTAAGGGATTCACTTGAGTGATTTTAATTAGGGGTTTATATATTATTCATGAACCTTAATGATATATATTAGTGATTTACAAATTAAACTACATTATATTGATTTAAGTTGATGAAATTTATTAATGATTTATTTATATATGGATGTAATAAATGGTTTTGTATTTAAGGAATAGAAGGTGAAGTGGTACCATGAATTATATTAATTTTTTGGAAAATAATGTAAGCCTTGCATAAAGGGAATGAACAAGGTTTGTGCACAAGTTGCGAAGCTTAAAGCACTAGTTATGTCTGTGTAACTACTTAGATTTAATATCTGAAATTAAGAAGTATATTGAGGATTCAAATGTATTAACTTGTAAGGATGATGAATTGTAAATTTTTATATTTTATTTAATCGATTATGGAGCAAACTTGTACATAAAAAAAAAATGTACCATCTTTGTATTTTCTTACTTGATGCTCAATTACTTGGAGGGTTGTTACAGGAAGGGAGAATAAGGAATAATTTTTTGATATAAGGTATGCTCTTATTCTTGTGAGATTACTTACTTTTATTCATTCTGAGTTATCTTTGAGTATTAACCCTCTTGTTGAAAGAAACGTCTTATTGAAGATTGCAAGATTCAAATATTGATATGTATATTTCAACAACTTATTCGTGAAAGGTTTATCATATGATCTTTATAGTCTATGTATTCTGATTTGTATATGAATTAGATTTCATTACTGATAGGGTATATTTTGTAGAGTCATTCAATGGTATTTTGTGGCTAAGTTGATCCATACTTCTAGTTTCATTCCTCTATTTTTGTCAGATTCTTTTTGTATGGTGCCCATCAAAGATCTCTAAATATGATCTTGGTCCACATCCTCTCAAGGATTTGAAAATGGGTTATGATTGAAATTATTAATGAAATTAATAAAATCACTTTGTTGATTTTGGCCTCACATGTGCATTTTATGATACTATTTTCAGATTTGAATTTCATTTGTTCCTTAATCATTAAAACTTAGTACAAATACATTTTTCACTCTCTTCTTTTGCACTGTTTCATTATAAAAGATAACATTGATTCCTTGTACTTATTACTTGAGAATCAATTGATAATTTTGTCTTAGTCTATAAAACCCAGGTGATAATCCCAACTATATTACCTTAGAGTAGTAAGATTCAAAATTGTTGGATTGAGGTTCCTCATACCTTTTCCTCATCATTTATTCGGCAACCATAATGGGGAGATATTTCCATATCTCTAATTAATTTCCATATCAGTTGTTGTACTTTATTTCTATAATTAATTTATTTTGTTTTATGTTCTTATTTTGGTGTTAGTTGATTGTTCTGATGACTGTACCTATTACTAGACAACACAATATTGTGATCAAACTACCATTTCTTTTACCTTATTCAATACCATTTTAGAGACTGTTAGCACTCATGTTGAACTCCACTGTTCTTGGGGACTCATTTCCGAAGATATTAGAATACGTGAATAGTGGAAATCCTGACAAAGGACACCTAGAAATCAACCTCCTCATTGAAACATTTTGCAAATGTGCTTTATCTTTCATATTTCTCTAATAACAAGAGGGTTCTCACCTAAGAATTTTTCTATATCTGAAATAGGAAGGAGAAAGGCTATCATACAAAGACAAAAAACTTTTCTTCGTCAGAATTTATCTTATTCAACTTTTTCCACTCTACCTATAATTTCCTTCAATTTAAATATGATATTTTTCTGGTAGTGATAGTGGCACTGGAGGTTCCTCCTATTCACAACCTTCGACTTCACCTGTAATCAGAGGTATTTATAGCCATCAAATTCCAATTCAATCTAAAAATAATCTAGCAAAAGTCATTAAAAGGTATGGCTTATTTCAATTCGAATAAGATTATACCACCACCCTGTGGAACATATCTTCTCATTTGAATCTTATTCTAGCCACCCAACCCCTTCCAAAGTTCAAGGATCATTTTCCTATGTTTTCGGGAAATTGTACTATTAATAAAAAGGAACACTTGGTATCCTTTTCTAATGCATGCCACAATATAGAGAAAATGATAGTGATACTTGCATGCACTTATTTGTCAACTCTCTTGAAGCGAAGGTTGATACATATTGTTTGACTTACACCCAAAAATATTTTCTACATGGGAAGAATTGGTATATTGGTTTAAATCAACATATGGAAAACCTAAAATCCTATATGATCAACTATGGGAATACAATAATATTACTTATAACAATAGTGAAACTATTAAATTGTTCAACCTTCATTTCACTAAGTTATATAATCAAATTCCTGAATTGATCCACCCCAAAACTAGGCTGCTTTCATGCATTATTACAATACGTTACCCTCTTACTATCATCATATATTGGAAGAAAAGGCTATAGATAATCTCGAATATGCTCTTCAAACTTGTCTTGAGTACAAAGAGAAGTTAGAAAGAACTAGTCTTCCTAAGGGAGCCTATGTCAAATGAACCGATATCTTTGCAGTATTACAAATTATGCAGGATATGAATAACCAAATGATTGATTATGAAAGGAAAGGAATGAACTCCTCTTATTCTCCTACTGAAAATTCTTATCAAGAGTATTTTAGGAATCCAAATGATAACCCTTTTCAACCAAATTCTATAATGTCTCATGCTTGGTGTAACATTTGTGAAGAAAATCATGACGAAATCACTTGTGAGATTAAAAGGAATGTTGGGGATGGAATATTCAGTAAGAATCATTAAGATACTATTTTTTTTTGGATTGGGATCAACCAAATGATGTTATGGTAGTTAATACCAAAAATAAATCTTACTCCAATCAAAACAAAGTTGTTCCTCCCCGAACTACTTCATCCCCAAGGACATCATCCCAAGGTACTGACTCCTAGGATGCCAAGACTCCAAACAATCAAGGGACAATTTCTTCTTTCACTCCCTCCAAATATAATATTCTCAATCAATTGGATAATATTAAATAAGATGCTTCTCTTTTGGACATGGTTGTTGTCCTAGAACAAAAACATCATAAATTTTATATGGAAGGTAAAATTTCCACAGTAGGAGATTTGATTGAAAATCCCGAGGGAGATGATTCAAATGTAAATAAAATAGGTGTAAATAAATTCAATAACTCTGTAAAATATCCTCCATTTTATGTTTCTATAAATATTAACGATAAAATAGCTCAGTTTTGCCTCATATATGGTGGATCTAGTCTAAGCATTATGTCAAAGATTATTATGGAAGATATAGGCCTTTCCTGTACAAACGAAAAACGCAAGGAGTATTATCTCCTATAATAATCAACAACAATCTACCATAAGTGAAATCAAATATGTAACTTTATTACTTTGCACTCATCGTGAAATAAGAACCACCCTAAATATACATGTAATTGATATGCCTGTAATTAACTATTCAATCATTTTGGGTAGAGAATGGAAAGATTTAACTGATGGTTACCTTTCTCTAGATGGATCACATTTATCCATCCCTAATAATGGAAAGAATATTATTGTACTAAGGGAATGAATGATTTTTCCTTATATTGAAAGTGTTCTTGAGACTACTGTAAATTATGTTGAAGAATACATGGGTGTCTATTGAATCTTTATTGATGAAGATGACATACATCTTCAACCAACCGATTATGGTGACGGTATGTGGCATATGGGCTTCAACAATGCATGTTCAAATGAAGGTAACCGAGTAGGTACTATATTATACTCTCCTATAGAAAACATTCATAACTTCTCCTATAGATTATAATTTTCCTATACAAAAAATGTCACTGAGTTTGAAGCCTTATTACTTGGAATAAAAAACGCTTATAACCTTGGACGTGGTCATCTTACTATTTTTGGTGATTTTGAACTTGTTGTAAACTTATTCAGGAAGATATACAATCCCAAAAACAAGTTATTGAAGACATACACCTAGGATATGTCGGGATTAATCTCAAATATACTATATTTTAACATCACTCATGTAAAAAGAGAACTTAATTATATGGTTGATAGGTTAGCTATTTGTGCAGCTTCTCCTACAAGGCATGTTTTACCACAAAGGCCATATTGTACGTTCTTGTCTCTCTATCAACCTCATCTCCCTGATAACATAGAATATTGGCATTTGTTTCCAGATAATGAAAGCATATGTTCCTTGCTAAATAATGAAACCTATAAGCCCAAGGAAAGAGTATCCTTTGAAAATGATAAAAATATGATTATGATGACGGTATGTGGCATATGGGATTCAACAATGCATGTTCAAACACATGTAATAGAGTAGGTACTATATTATACTCTCCTATAGGAAACATTCATAACTTCTCCTATGGATTAGAATTTTCCTATACAAACAATGTCACTGAGTTTGAAGCCTTATTACTTGGAATAAAAAATACTTATAACCTTGGATGTGGTCATCTTACTATTTTTGGTGATTCTGAACTTGTTCTAAACTTCGTCAGGAAGATATATAATCCCAAAAACAAGTTATTGAAGCAATACACCTATGGTGTGTGGGAATTAATCTCAAATCTACTATATTTTAACATCACTCAGGTAAAAAGAGAACTTAATTCTATGGTTGATAGGTTAGTTGTTTTTGCAGCTTCTCCTATAAGGCATTTTTAACCATAGAGGCTATATTGTATGTTCTTGTCTCTCTATCGACCTCATCTCCTTGATAACATAGAATTTTGGAATTTGTTTCAAGATGATGAAGGCATATGTGCCTTCATAAAGAATGGAACCTATAATCCTAATGAAATAATATCCTTTGAAAATGATAAACTTCCTAAAGGTTTGATTCCTCTTGAGAGTTCATTCTTGACGCATGATGTAGGCAATAAAGAAATTAATAAAGAAGAGAAGTGGAAAATAAAGGTTGGGGATACCATCACTTTGAACATTGGAACCCCTGAGTCCACAAAGATCATTAAGATAGGTGCCCAATGTTCTGATGAAGAAAAACAAATTCATGGACTTTTTCCATGAATTTCTTGATGTTTTTTCCTAGTCTTATGAGGATTTTCGTGGTTTTTATCTAAATGTTATACAACATACAATTCCCATTAAGGAAGCTGCAAATCCAGTTAGGAAAAAAAAATACCTATGAATCCTTCCCTTGAAGCTACAATCTGAAAAAAAGTGGAAAAACTTATAAATGCACACATAATATTTTCAGTTAATTATTCTGAATGGGTATCAAATATTGTTCCCGTTGGGAAGAAAACATGTCAGATTAGGCTTTGTGTCAATTTTCATGCTTTAAATAGATAAAGTGTTAAAGACAACTTTCCATGGCCTAACATGGAAATGATAATACAACAGGTTGTAGGATCCAAGATGATGTCCTTACTTCACAGTTTTTTTGGATATAATCAAATGATATTTAAAAGTATGGATAAATATAAAACCGCATTTACAACCCATCAGGGCACCTTTTCTTACGAATGCATGCCTTTTGGATTGTCCAATGTAGGTGCTAATTTTTAGAGAGCTATGCAGTTAGCTTTCGATGATATTATCAACAATATAATTCATGTTTATCTTGATGATTTAACAGTTTACTCTAAGACCCAATCAGATAATTTTAGTCATCTTTGAAAAGTCTTCATGTGATGTAGGAAATTTGTGATTTGTTTGAATCCTTCTAAGTCTATTTTCGATGTCACTCAAGGTAAACTTCTCAGTCATATTGTTTCTGATTCATGAATAAGAATTTATCCTAAGAGGGCTATCACTATCTTAAATTTTTCAGCCCCTACATCTAAGAAATAAATTCAATCTTTTCTGGGCACTATAAATTTTGTCCGAAGGCTTGTTTCTGATTTTGTTGTCATTGCTAAACCAATTCATAATATACAAAAGTAGGATCTTCCTTTCTCTTGGAAAAATGATGTCAACAAGGATATCGTAAGAATCAATAAAGAAATCAGTTCTGCACCGGTTTTGGCAAAACCCAATTTTGAAAAATGTTTTATTATATATACAAACACTACAAAAGAAGCAATTTATGCTATTCTTCTGCAAAATGATGACAAAAATAATGAAAATCATGTAGATTACATGAGTCAAAGTTTGTGAGATAATGAATTTAAATATTCTTATATTGAAAAGCATGATTTCTCTCTTGTTAAAGGTATATATAAATTTTATTATAGGCAATCACACGCAGGTAAAAGTCCCTTTTCCTTTTGTTAAGTTTTTTCTTTCACAAAATTATCTTTCAGGGAAACTTGCACATTGGCTTGCAAAAAAAAAGGAGCATGATTTAACGATTATGACTTCAAAAATGCATAAGGAATGTGACTTAGCACTTCACTTAGCTAAGCATATTGAACCAAGTGAAATTTATGAAAGAAAAGATAGTCTGTTGTCAGCATTGTTTTATGTTGAAATCCAAAATGTCACTCTAACTGAACATCCATGGTATGAAGATATCATCCATTACTTAAAATTTCAAAGGTGTCAAGGTCATTTAAATTCTCATCAATGAAGAAGGCTCCACCTTGAAGCTTCTGAGTATCTCATTATAGGAGATGCTTTGATTAGAACATATGGTGATGGGCTGCTACTACGATGTATTGAGGATAATGCAACTCAAAGGATATTAAATGAGGTTCACAGATCAACAACCTCTATTTTTCATATTGGTGGTAATTTTTCTGCTAAATCCATTGCTTTTAGAATCATCATAATTGGTTATTACTAGCCATATATTTTTAGACATTCCTATCAATTCATGAGAGCCTGTGAGAAATTCCAAAAGTTTGTGGGTAAAGAACACTTCTCTGCCATGCCTTTACAACATTTTCTTCCATATTTTCCCTTCTCTAAATGGGGTTTAGATTTTTTTGGTCCTATTAACCCACGATCTTCTGCAGGACATGTTTATATATTGATAGCTACATATTACTTCACAAAGTGGGATGAATTTGTACCTCTTCGTCATTCTTGAGATGAACAAGGTATTCCTTTTTTGGAATCCAATATATTTTCTCAATTTGGTCTTTCCCTGGAAATCATTTCAGATAGTGGAACAACTTCCATCTATACAAAGCTAGCTCAATTTCTTAATAATTTTGGTGTTAAACACTTTGCCTACTCTTTCTATTATCCTCAAGGAAATGGGCAAGTTGAGTCAACTAATAAGAAACAGGTCAAAATATTGAAAATAATTATAGAGGATAAACCCCTTCAGTGGAACACACTTCTAACATATGCACTTTGGGAAGATCGTACTACTACTAATTCTAGTACAACATTTACCCCATTTCAAGTGTTATATGGTCAAGAGGATATTATTCCCATTGAACTAGAACTTACCTCCCTACGTTTGACATTGCAAACAGAAGAATTGAATTCTATTGATATTTCTCAAAGAATGAATGCCTTTCTCGCTTTAGAAGAATAGAGAGGTCATGCTCTAGATAATTTAAAAAGATGGAAACAAATAGGAAAAAAATATTTTAATAAAAAGACCAAAGCCATTGATTTTACATTTGATGAGAAAGTGTTACTTTGGGATTCTTCTCATGTTGAAAAGGACGAAACTCAAAGTTCCTAAAATTATGGCTAGGTCCATTTAAAATCATCCTTGTCCTCAGTACCAACTCACACTTGTTAAAGGATAAGGATGAGTGATTATTTTCCTATTGCACTAAGGGTTCACATATCAAGCATTATGTATAGCCAAATTGATTGTTGATTGATTTCTTTGTAAATACTTTTGTACATACTTGCTTGTTTACTTCGAGTACTTTTGTTGTTTTGTTTTATCAAGTTTATTTACATTTTCTGGTTTTGAACCCTTGATGAGACAGTGTCAGTTGTATCAGTCAATTCATTAGATAGATCATTGTCTGCAAATATTGTTAGTCAGTTTATAAATTAAACATGCAACAAAGATATTATGATTCTCTTTTATTTAAATGATGATGAAACATTTCCTATACCTTCAATAGAATTCTTTGCTACTAATTTGATGGTCATGACTCTCCCTTTTTCTCCTTTCCCTTTCTACCCTTCATTTCCTTTTAAATAAGAGCATATCAAATGGTTTTATAAAATTTGGAGCAAGGTGTAAGTTTCATCCAAGCAAATGATAGTGTTTCTTTTCTATTTATACAAACAATACCAAACCCCTCATATATCTCACTCTTCATAAGTTTCTCCATGAAATCCCATTTCATATATCATTTTGATTTTCATTTTGTCTCCCCCTATTGTATAACTTTATGTTCTTCATCTATTTTTATCACTTCTTATTACGCACCTCGGTTGACTTCATCAAAACCAGAATTCATGAGTTCTAATATGCTACAAGCATATTTCCTTGTGGATTCGCCAATTGTTGATGCAAAATATTGCGCAATAGGAACCTTTCTTGCAAAATATTGCAATGTGTTATACTATTTCTATTACTATATTATCGAACTAGTAGGTGGGACCCCTTAGAGAAGATACATTAAGTTTATTTCACTCCTTATTTTTTTTTTAGAAAGAAATGTGACTTGCAAACAATTGGTTAAATTAAAATACGATGTGACATTTTATTCTTCTCATATGCATGAATGGTTTCTTCGTCAGAGACTTAGGAGACTCCTTATCCTCATATTGCATTGAATATGTTGTTTCCATGATTAAAAGAAAGAAAAAGAAAGTGAAAATCCTTTCACACCAGAATTATGACATTATGATTATAATTTTTAAAAGTTATATATTTTAACATGAATTCTGACATATTTTAAAATAATGGTCAATTTATTGCATGCACATATATATCACATATCGTATTATACAAGGATGTTGCATGCAAAGTGTGAATGAACCTGAATTAGAGTTAAATTCATATATGTTATGGACCTCATACTTCACTTCGCTTGTTTGGCAAGATGATATGGATGATATATAAGTGGTGACAATCTACAATAGTTATGAATGTGGTATATTGATTTGGATATGGTTGTGAGCTTGACACATAGTACCAATGCTCGAATTGGAGTCCGACCTGGAAAGTAAGTGCTTTCGATAGTGTAAATTTTGGTTAGATATTGTGAAAGGTTGGTAATATTTGGTAAATGTTGAGGCGACATGAGTTGATGGAGATTTAATTCACTCTCGCGGGTTTTCCCTCCTAAGGATACCACCTTTCACATTGTTTCTTGTTGGAAATGTCCTATTGTTGTTAATTGATCGTTTCTAGATTCTAAGGTTGTGGAGGTTCGATAATGATATTGGGTCTGTCTCTCTTGGATATTTATCTTACTTCGATAGGTATGGACATTTTCGACTTCTCTGGCATCTATGGCTTTGTTTGTTCTGCTAAATTTTTAATATTGTCTCAAGTTGTTTTCATAAGTGTGTTTGTTATTAGAATGAGTCTCTATTGCATTTTGAAGATGTGTATGGTAAATTATTTATTTTGAAGTTGATATGAAAAATAACATCACCAAGGAGAAATCTTGACTTTGGTTTTATACAATTGATTTTAAAAGAAATAATATCTTTTTAAATGAGGAAAATAGTTTCATTATTGTTGTTTTCATTTGGTTTTTCATGGATATGGAATGTTATTGGGCACAACGGGTTTCCTATTATGATTATGGATTTTTTCTCAAAACAAAATAAAATGGAAGTTTGTTTCCTTCTCATCTTGATTGTCTTTGTATCTCGCTCTAGAAAAAATGATAAACATTTTTTTTAAGGCTCACTATAATACCAGTTTAGTTTATTGTAATAATGGTTGGGGCATATGGGTATATTTTGATTACTTTCTCAAACATATTTTGTGCCCCTATTGGCCCAATCCACCAACATGTTCTAATTTATAGTGTTTTGACTTTGAAGAATTTTGAAACCTAGGATTTTGACTTGCACTCCTATCCCAGCCTGCTTTCTTTGGAATTCAAGGATATATTTTTATAAATTTAAACCATAGATTCAGTCTCCATGCATTTGTCTTCATTTTGAATTGCTTGTTGGAAGTGTTAGATGAAAATGACAAGTCTGTGTGTGAATTTGATTGGTTGGCATATTGACTTCAAGTCTCCTTTTTGAAAATATTTTAAAATAGAAGCTACTCTTTAATAAAACACAGTTCTAGTAGTTGGCAATATATATAGGGAAGATATATTTATCAACATAAAAATGGGAATATTTTTTTCCCTTCAGATGGATTCATTCTATTATTATGGTTATACTATTTTGGAAAATAGGGTTCAAATGGTTAAAATTAAAAAGTTTGAATATGATTCTTGTTGATTAAGGTTGGTTGTCATTGATGTCAATCCTTGAAGAAAGACCCTAGCATAAAGGTTGGGTAATGGACCCAATATTTTTTGATGTAAAGATGACTCATTATTTTCTTTTCATGGTTGATAATAAGTATAAATGGATGAACTCCAAAGTGGTCCCCTTATGGTGAAATCCCTCACGGGAAGACGCTTTCCGGATTGATTTATCGTAGAAGTATGGTTAGAGAACCCATGATTATTTGTGGAATAATGATATTAAGTTTAGTTAAATTTTCATTGAAAATATCCTATATGGATAGTTCTTGTCATTCCATTTCTGGTGGTATGTGGAACGTCACATAACTCCTCACGGTTAGAGAGTTATGGCCATGAGAAGTTGGAGAACCCAAGTTTGGGTAATGGACCCAAGTTTGTTTGATGGATAATGGTATGATTTTTGATATACTTGCAGGTAATACTATTCTATATGGATGGTACATGTCATTCCATTTCTGGTGGTATGTGGAACGTCACATAACCCTCACGGTTTGAGAGTTATGGCCTTACGAAGTTGGAGGACCCTCTTATGTCATCTAGAAGCCCCAAAAGGTCAAAGTAGTCAAAGTGGTTTAAGAGATTTTAGAAGGTATATAATAAAGTGAATGATGAGCGTATTATAATTCAAAGTGAATACAAAATAAATTATTTAAATAATAAATTTAATGGAGAAATTAGAAGTGGGTTAACCCTAAAATAAGGAAAGTGGTCAAAGTGACCTAGAAGATGTTTTTAAGGAAGCTACTTGGAGAGTATAAATAAGAGGAAAGGCTCTCTCATTTTAGATACACTTGAGAATATTGAATACCCATAAGTGTCTGAGGTAACCAAAGGATATCTAAGCCTAATTTCTAAGGGAAGGTGAAGAAAATAAGGCTGGAATTCAAGGAAAGATAAATTCTTTTGATGATGCTTTCTAAGGTATGTTATTTACAAGTCATCTCACCATTTTCGCAATAATTTTTTTTCTAAAATGATTTAGACAGTGAAATTGCTATTCCATTGAGGAAACATATCCAATTAATTGAGGTAAACAATTAATCTTGTGGGTTGTTGTATTGTTGGAGTTACACTCCGTGGAAAATAGAGTTTGTGGCTAGTCCTGAAACTAGTCAAAAATAGGTGTTTGAGGTAAAAACGTCATAAATTCTCCATAACAGATACAAATTCAGTAATAAAAAATGTGTTGGTTAGATTATAGTTAGTAGTATTCTGTTTAATATTTTCATATCGATTGAACAAATATTTTGTGTGGGGCACGCTCTACAAGGTTGCTCTCTAGAATAAGCAAGAATTCAGCAAGGTATGCCATTTTTTCTATAACTACTTTTCTGAAAGGTTCCAAGTAGTGAAACCGTGAGGAATTGCATAAAACACACTGAAGAATATTGTGTATAAATTTTATATATTTATTCATTATAGGTACAAAGTTATGATTATTTCAAGTTAGGGTTGTTGTCTAATCCAAAACTAGTCATGTGAGACTAAAGAAAAGTTTGATGTAAATGCTAGTATCTTGTTGTTTAAAGTTAAGGAAGGTTTGCAGGTATGTGATCATATACACCAGGTCTATTACATAGTTATAAATCATATTTGGATGATGAAATTGATGAGGGATTTTGGTTGAGGTACAAGTTGGGTACATGGTTGAGACAAGTAGTTGATGAGTTGGCACATACATGAGGTGTATAGTTGATGATGTTGGAACATATTGATGAGTCATAGTTGATGAGTAATTGACACATGATTGGTACATACTTGGTACATGGTTGGTTTCACTTGTTTATGGTACATGTTGATTACAGATTGTTTGGTACATGTTGGTGCATGGTTGATGCACTTGTTTATGGTACAGGTTGGTGCATGGTTGATGCACTTGTTTATGTTACAGGTTGATTACAGGTTCATGTTTATTGGTACAAGTTTACAGTGGTATATCTCACAGTGATAGTGTGACAATGGTTCCATCATTCTACTTCTACTTTAGGGAAGTTGGACGGGGAAATGACAGGTGGTTGTAGCCACCTTCTGGTTGTAGTCGGAAAACATAGGGGGTTGTATCCTCCTTCTGGTTGTAGCCAAATAATTGGGGAGTTGGATCTTCCCCCAGGTTGTAGCCTGAGAAACTAGGGGGTTGGAGCCTCCTTCCAATTGTAGCTGGAAAACATAGGAAGTTGGTGCTTCCAATGAATGTAATTCTTCAATACATATAGGAAAAAACATTCTGTGGTTTTATCCTGATTTGGGTTTCCACATAAAACATTGGTGTACTGTGTATGTGTGTGATTGTTCATTTATTATTGCTCGTTATTGGATAATAATTCTACATTGATATAACACTTGGATTATTTGGAGAAAAAGGATTATAATTATGCTATTAATGATTCACCCCCCCTCTCAGTAATCCAACAATTGGTATCAGAGTTGGCTCTTTCAGGAAACAATTTAACCACTGGAAGGAGATAATGGATTATTCTGAGAATGGATTACCAATGTTTAATGGTCAGAATGGTTTTAAGTATGTGATGTGGAGTAGAAGGACGAAAGTATTTTTTCAGGCACAAGGACATTATATTTGTGTATCAATTGTTACGGGATATGATAGTTAAAAAAGGGAAAAGACTGCAACCAAGAAGGAATTGAAGAAGAATAACAAAATAGCAATGGATTTCATCTAGGAAGGATTACTTAATCCGGTAAGAGAAAATGTTGGTAAATGTTCATCAGACAAAGTACTTTGGGATAAGTTGCATGACATATATTATTCACCCATTGCAGATTCATAAAATGCCAAAGAAGATGCATATACAGAAGAAGAATAAATATGATCATCATGTCAGACATATTCAGAAGAGGAAGAGTATGAAGAAACAAAAGTTGATTATAGAGAAACATTGATAATTGCAATTAAAGAAAGAGAGGAAAACAAGTCATCCAAGAAATAATTGATGAAGCAAGAGGAAAGTGTTCAAGGTTCCAAAAAATATCAGCAGGTCATCAATAATTTGAGAGCTCAACTAGAAGAGGCCAAAAGAATTGAAGAAACTCTAGAACATCAAAATAAATGTTTAGAAGCCAACATAGCAGCACAAAAGGAAGAATCAGAAAAGAGAGAAAATATATTGATGGATCATCTCAAGGAATGAACAAATGACTTAAACCAACTTGAGGAAAAGTTTGGTCAAGAAGAGAGAAGATTGGAAGAAGAAATACTTACATCGAAAATCCAGCTTGAAGAAGCTAAGAGAACATAAGTGGTCATGAAGTCTCAGATAATGAAGAAAGAAAAAGAGGTTGAGAATCCTGAAGAAGAAGTTGTCACACTAAGAGTCAAAATCATCAAGCTCAACAAGAACGTTGAAGAGACAGAAACATCCACATCAGTTGTAGAGAATGAAGAGAAGCACTCTATGTTGCTAGAAAATAAGAATGAAGAAAATAGAAAGAGTTATGAAGAAGTACTCAAAGGAAGGAATCATGGTCAAACAGAATATAAGAAAACTATTGAAGATACATATTCAAGAAGACCATCCATGTTAAGCCACAAAGAAGTTTCAATGATGATCATGATCAGTCAAAGAAAAAATTTAGAAGGACTATGCCACAAAAAATATCATTCACTCCCAGGTATGAAAATTTATTAAATGGTCATTGTTTTTATTGTACTAACTTTGGACATAAGGTTGCAGATTGAAGGGATTATAAAAGAAATGTTCAAGTAAGAAGTGCCTATGTGGTCGCACGTAACATTGAGTGTTACAAATGTCATAACTATGGACACATATCCAGTGATTGTAGAAGCATGATCGATACTTCCATGAAAGAGAATACTGATATCAGATATAAGAAATTATGGATAAGAAAATAGGAAGAACATGTGAACAAATTCCAGGTACCAGAGATCGCAAGATTGGAAGTAAAATGAGATGAAGAAAATTCTACAGAGAAAATGAAAGATGTCATATACAAAAAGGTTTGGAAAATAACTCAAAGAAAGGACGGACGGGTAAATAAGGAATATGTTCAAGAGATTTTACTTTCAAGCATTGCAGTGAAAGATGAATCCACAGACAGAAAGAAATAAGTCAGAGATTACAGAGATAATGAATCTACCAATGAATATGATGATGAATCTACCAATGAAGATGATGATGAATACATATCATAGGAGGAATTTTTCCTTATCCATCCGGCTTAGAGACTCCAAGGTAATATGAATATTAGACAGGGGGAGTCTATGTGATAACTGTGACAGACCAAAGAACCATCCTTCGAGTAGCTTACAGAGTTTGAGAATATAGATCTAGAGCAGTCAGTTAGCAAAAGTACAATTTGATGGATTAATAAAGACTTCATGATAGTATAGTGATAAATGGGTCAGCATTATGGACAGATGTGAAATTATATTCTTGGACAGTATAGATGAGAGCATGGATTTATAGATTGGTTCAAAGAGTGGTTTAGAGACAAAGGAACATTATCATAATGGATGATAATTACATAGGAAATCGCTCGAACAATGCTAATGGACTCAAAATTGATGGATATTTTTTGGACACAGGTAGTTCATACACCAATTCACATTCAAAACAGAGTAATGCTCAGAAAAAACAAGGACAAAACTCCTTATGAACTATGGAAAGGAAGACCAACAAATATAAATCACTACAGAATTTTTGGAAGAAAATGCTATATCAAAAGAGAAGATGGCGGAATAGGAAAGTTTGACTCTGATGTGGACAAAGGAGTACTTATTGGTTACTCAAGTACAAGGAAAGCATACAAGTGTTACAATCTAATATTGAACAAAGTTGTGGAAATAATCAATGTAACAATTGATGAAACAGGTAGACCAGAATCAAAGGAAGAAAATGAATCAATGAAACAACCCTTAGAAGAAGAAGCAGAAGATAAAAAATAAGTAGAAGAGGAAGATGAAGAGAATCCAGTAGAAGTAGAAGAGCAAGTTCAAAAAGTGTCTACAAAGACACCCAGTAAACAAGTACAGAAGAATCATCCTTCAGATCAAATTATCAGAAACAAAGATGCAGGAGTTGAGACTAGAAGAAGAATTCATTCACTAGAACAAACACACCTAGCACTCTTATCTACAATTGAACCAAATTGTTTTGAGGAAGCCAACAAGGATTAATCTTTGAATAAGGCCATGTATGAAGAATTGGATCAAATAGAGAAAAATGACACTTTGGAACTGGTTCCAATACCAAAGAATAAGAATGTGATCAAAACAAAATGGGTCTTCAGGAATAAATTGAATGAATATGGACAGGTTACAATGAACAAAGCTAGATTGGTATGTAAATGATATGCACAGGTTGAAGGAATTGACTTTGAAGAGACATTTTCCCCAGTTGCCAAAATGAAAGCAATCTGTTTGATTTTAGCTTATGCATGCTCCAAAAATATTAAAATTTATCAAATGGATGTAAAATCATATTTTCTGAATAGAGAAATTGAATAAGAAGTCTACATTGAACAACCAAAAGGATTTCATTTGTCAGAAAATGCAGATTGTGTGTGTAAAATAAAGAAGGATTTGTATGGTCTAAAACAGGTTCCTAAAGCATGGTACTCTAGACTGGATAAGTATCTGCAGCAGGTAGGGTTCAGAAAAGGAAGTGTCGACAACAATATATACATCAAGTTAAGTCAAGGTAATATTTTATTAATTGAAGTTTATGTTAATGATATTATTTTTGGTAGTGGTGATGACAGGTTAAGCCAGAAATTTGAAAAAGATATGCAGAATGAGTTTGAAATGGCATTGCTTGGAGAACTATCCTTCTTTCTGGGACTTCATATATGCCAAAGAAACCAAGGAATTTTTATTTCTCAAACCAAGTATATCAAAGAAATGCTAAAAAGGTTTGGTATGGAAGATTGCAAACCAGTTATCACTCCCATGAAAACTAGTTGCAAGTTGAGCAAAGATGATGATTCAAAGTCTACAGATCAGAGGAAATACAGGTCAAGGATTGGAAGCCTACTATATGTGATAGAGTCAAGACTATATGTAATGCAGGCAGTTGGACGGGTGGCACGATTTCAAGTAGCACCAAAGGAATCACATGTATTAGAAATGAAGAGGATTTTCAGATATCTTAAAGGAACATAAGAGTTTGGATTATGGTATCCAAAAGGAAAGGCTCTATCACTTATTTCCTACACATATGAAGATTGGGTAGGTTGTATTGATGACTGACGAAGCACCAGTGGAACAACATTCTACTTGGGTGAGTGTTTGGTATCATGGCTAAGAAAGAAACAATCATTAGTATCCTTATCTACAATTGAGGAAGAGTACATTGCAGCAACATCATGTTGTACACAGGTTCTTTGGATGAAACAAACTCTAATAGATATATAGGTTGAGTATGATGAGCCCATTCCAATCTATTGTGATAGTACAAGCACCATCAATATCTCAAAGAATCCATTGATGAACTCCAAGATGAAGCACATTTTAATGAAGTATCACTTTTTAAGGGAACAGGTTGCAGAAAAGAACATTAGAGTTGAGTATGTGGGCACAAAAGAAAAAGTGGTGGACATATTTACAAAACCACTTATGTTAAGGTCCTAACCCGCACATAGGTAGATCAATGTATTCGGATGTAATAAAGGTCAATATTAATAAGACGTTTCAATAAAATAGAATAAGGCGGATGTAAGAAGACCTAATAGAAGCTTCCGCTTCTAGAATGATCTTCCTCTAGATTCTTCTTTTTAGTATAAATAAGAGTCCAGGGTATGAGAACCCTAGCTTGGATATTATTGTAATAGAGCACTGCTCGACTGGAGGTTTCCCCCTCGAAGAGGCCTGTGAACATTGCGATCTGATTCAAAGTGTTATTTCTGTTGCTATTTCGTATATCATTTCTGTGTATTGTGAATATTATGATGGATATTTTACTGTTATTCTGTCATTTCTATCATTTCGTTTCTGTTCTGCATATTTTATATATCTGGTATCTTGCAAGTGGTATCAGAGCACTTTCCTTGGCAGAAATTGTGGGTATTTTTTTTTCAGGGTAGAGATGTATTCCGGCGTCTTTAATCCATAGAAATCTGTCGTTACGCACATAAAAACGCGGTTGAGGGATTCATACACGCAGGAAATACAAGTGGTTCTTAAGCGCACATTTGTTGGACAACCTTGTAACCCCTGTTGGTACCCCTTCGAGTGGTAGCGCATCAGACATCACTTGTGTACGGACCGGCCTAGATTTCTTGAATCCCTCTGTAGATAAACCTATCGGCTGCTGGACTGCTATAGTGTCACCGAGAACAACACTCGGGAAGATACTCTCTAGTACCTGGGTAGTCGGGTAGTACAGCTAAGGGTACGGTCTATCCTCCTTAGTTAGTGCCCTGAGATATTGGTCCGAGTACTACTGTTGGACCCTGCACATATATCAGAGATCTATAGCATAGGGAAAACCCTTGTCTATAGAACCCTTGAATACCTAACCCTTGGGGAACATAAACAACAATATAAACAAATTAAACAGGCGAGATCTATTAACCCGCATCTATATTCAGGTTGCTAAGTAAATACTCTCTGGTTCAGAATTTGGGGATTTCAGCACTGCAGCATTCTTCAGACCAAAGCATAAAAAAA
>ML778655.1:968620-992672 GCA_009831015.1 Picea engelmannii | reverse complement strand
CAAGGTTGTTTTGAAGGGGGCGGACATGTTAAGGTCCTAACCCGCACATAGGTAGATCAATGTATTCGGATGTAATAAAGGTCAATATTAATAATACCTTTCAATAAAATAGAATAAGACAGATGTAAGAAGACCTAATAGAAGCTTCTGCTTCTAGAAGGATATTCCTCTAGATGCTTCTTTTTAGTATAAATAGGAGTCGAGGGTATGAGAACCCTAGCTTGGATATTATTGTAATAGAGCGCTGCTCGACTAGAGATTTCCCCCTCGAAGAGGCCTGTGAACATTGCTATCTGATTCAAAGTGTTATTTCTGTTGCTATTTCGTATATCATTTCTGTGTATTATGAATATTATGCTGGATATTTTACTGTTATTCTGTCATTTCTAGCATTTCGTTTCTGTTCTGCATATTTTATATATCTGGTATCTTGCAACTTCCATGGGAAGCCTTTGAGTATATTCACCAGAGACTCAGAGTTATTTCTACTCCAAAATGAATTCTTTTGAATGATTATCTTATATGTCTTATATGTACACGAGGAAGCACCATAAGAAGACAATTCAGTCAGGGGGAGCATCCCCAGATGGAAAGATACCTTTGCCATCGATGATAAAGGGGGAGAGATTTATCAGATCCATAGGATAGAGGCATGGTTCCAAGAGGATCAGATTTATCATATGCAGAGGACAAAGACATGGTTCTAGGGGGAGCATGAGTGATATGATTTTAGTATTGCATCATAGTGTTTCCATCAATGCCAAATGAGGAGATTATTGATTAAGGTTGGTTTTCATTGATGTCAACCCTTGAAGAGATACCGATAGAAAAAATCTTGGGTAATGGAAAAAATATTGCTTGATGTAAAGATGAGTCATTATTTTCTTGTCATGGTTGATAATAAGTAGAAATGTATGAACTCCAAAGTGGTCCCCTTATGGTGAAATCCCTCACAGGAAGATGCTTTGCAGATTGAGTTATCCTAGAAGTATGGTTAGAGAACCCATGCTTATTTGTGGAATAATGAGATTAAGGTCAGTGAATTTGTCATTTAAACTATCCTAGAGGGATATTTCTTGTCATTCCATTTATGGTGGTATGTGGAACATCACATAACTTCTCACAGTTAGAGAGTTATGGCCATAAGAAGTTGGAGAACCTAGGTTTGCGTAATGGACCCAAGTTTGTTGGATGGATAATGGTATCATTTTTTATATATTTGCAAGTAATAATATTCTATATGGATGTTACATTTCATTCCATTTATGGTGGTATGTGGAACGTCACATAACTCCTCACGGTTTGAGAGTTATGGCCTTACGAAGTTGGAGGACCCTCTTATGTCATCTAGAAGACCCAAAAGGTCAAAGTAGTCCAAGTGGTTTAAGAGATTTTAGAAGGTAAATAATAAAGTGAATTGATGAGTGTAATATAATTCAAATTGAACAAAAAATAAATTATTTAAATAATAAATTTAGTGGAGAAATTAGAAGTGGTTTAACCCTAAAATACGGAAAGTGGGCAAAGTGACCTAGAAGATGTTTTTAAGGAAGCTACTTGGAGAGTATACATAAGAGGTAAGGTTCTCTAATTTTAGATACACTTGAGCATATTAAATACCTATAGGTTTCTGAGGTAACCAAAGTATATCTAAGCTGAATTTCTGAGGGAAGGAGAAGAAAAGAAGGCAGGAATTCAAGGAAGGATAAATTCTTTTGATGATGCTTTCTAAGGTATGTTATTTACAGGTCATCTCACCATTTTTTCAAAACAAAAAATTCTAGAATGATTCATACCTTTAAATTTATATTCCATTGAGGAAACATATCCAAGTATTTGTGGTAAAAAATTCATCTTCTGGTTCATTCCATTTTTGGAGTTACACTTCATGGAAAATAGGGTTTGTGGCTAGTCCTGAAACTAGTCAAAAACATGTGTTTTGGGTAAAAAAGTCATAACTTCTTCATAACAAATACACATTCAGTAAGAACAAATGTTTTGGTTATATTAAATTCTATAGTAGGTTGTGTAACAGTTTCATATCGATTCGACAAAAATTCTGTGCGAGGCACGCTCTACAAGGCCGCTCTCTAGAATAAGCCAAAATTCAGCAAGGTATGTCATTTTTTCTATAACTACTTTTCTAAGAGGTTCCAGGTAGTGACACTTGGAGGAATTTCATAAAACAAACTAAAGAATATTGTGTATAATTTTAGATATTTATTCATTACAGGTACAAAGTTATGATTATTGCAAGTTAGGGTTGTTGACTAATCCAAAACTAGTCATGTGAGACTAAAGAAAAGTTTGATGTAAATTCTAGTATCTTGTTGTTTAAAGTTAAGGAAGGTTTGCAGGTATGTGATAATATACACTAGATCTATTACAGAGTTATAAATCATATTTGGATGATTAAATTGATGAGGGCTATCGGTTGAGGTACAAGTTGGGTACATGGTTGAGACAAATAGTTGATGAGTTGGCACATACATGAGGTGTATAGTTGATGATGTTGGTACATATTGATGAGTCATAGTTGATGAGTAGTTGACACATGATTGGTACATATTTGGTACATGGTTGGTTGCACTTTTTTATGGTATAGGTTGATTACAGATTGTTTGGTATAGGTTCGTGTATGGTTGATGCACTTGTTTATGGTACAAGTTGGTGCATGGTTGATGCACTTGTTGTTGGACAACTGAGAGGGGGGGTGAATCATTTGTCACTGTGCTTAAACAATTATGTTTATTTTAAAATATTTACAAGGCACTCAATGATGATCACAATAATGCAGGGAAATAAACAATGGAACATTCAACATCAGATACAAATATGAGAAACACAGAGACATATATTTCTCTAGGAAACTGATACAGGGTAAAAACCTCTTCTTCTTTATATGATAAGTATTATTTACATTCTTTAAATTATATACATATGAGCACCAACTCATTGTGAGGCTACAACCTCTGTTTTTGCAAGGTGCAACTTGCTGAGAGCACCAACTCTATGTTTTCTCTAGCAGCCACTATAAGGAAGCACCAACTCCCTGGTGTCTCTAGCACCAACTAGAATGAAGCACCTACTCCCTGGTTTCTCTAGAACCAACTAGAAGGAGGCTACTACTCCCTGTGTTCAAGCACCCACTTGAACCTCTGAGGACACCAGTCCTCCCTAGCACCTCCCTTCCACCCTAGATTATGAATATGAAATACTGAAACCTATTACAGTGATATAGTGTTCAATAACATCTTACCAGTATCATCACTGTTCTGCAAGATTTTTCTACTCAGTCTTCCTCACTGTCTTCATGCATGCATCCACTGCCCATTCTATTCTTTTTCCTTTTGTGCTCTATGTGCCATTCCCATTCACTGCACCTTTTGTTTCCTGTCCATTTCAGCTGCTGCACCACCCCTTTACTTCTTCACACATGCATTACTTCACCTCAGCAACAACATCGTCATCGCTTCTCTGTGTCGTGTACTTATAGCTTCTATGCACCTTGTGCATGAAATGTACACCATGCCTCTGCCTGCTCACACCGCATTCATCTCCTCCACATCTCGAGTGCTCTGTCTGATCATCATAGTAACCCTTCAGCTTCTCTGGCGGTTTGCCCATGTGTTCAACACCACTGGATGTCATGATGAGATTCCTCAGCCTCTTTGGCAGGTGAGACTCTACGTCTTCTCTGGAATAGTCGAGCTTATACTTTATGATTCAGTTACAAACTTCAACACTCATCCACTTGTCAGTCCCTTTAAGAATCGTCTTCATTCACTGGAAGAAGCTTGGAGACCGTTCATCTCATCTGGAGATCACACAGAGGTCTCCTCAAATATTCTGGTAGAAACCATCAATGGTTTCCAGCAGTTAGACTGGGAGGAGAAACATTAGCCCTCCGATCGTGCCCAAAATCCCCTTCACCGTTAGATTGACTTCATGTGATCTTGCGTTGATTTCGCTAATTTGTATTTTGGTATTTTGGGATCCCCGAGGTAAATATTTGTTACACTCCATATCATAATCCCTGTAAATCTGAAAAGGAGCTTGTCTATACTACCTCCTTCCCCCATGGGACCACAGTCGGTGACCACTGGCTAGTTTAAAACTATATATCACAAATTCACATTTCAAGATTTCGGTGTTTCTGTGGTGAAGTGTTCTTGACACTTCCAAGTTCCGGTATCTGAAACTTTGAAATGGAGTCGGATCGATGGTTCACATTCCTGATGATTAGACGGTCCAGATCTCTTTGCAATTTCACATATCACAATTTTAGCATTCTTATGATGAAAAAGTCTCGATCCTTGAACCCTCCATTTCCCAGTATCCGATACTCCAAAAAAAGAGTCGGATCAATGATCCAGATCAAACCTTGAATTGACGGCTGAGAATGTTTCGTGATTTCTTATATCATGAATTCGAGAGGTTAGGGAACCCCGTTCCTTTGACTCTCCAGTCAACGAAATGACAATCTTTTGCCACGTGTCCTCTAGACCCAACGGTCCAGATCTTGTTGTGATTTCGACTCTTCACAGGCCTTCTTTATGCCAGTCAATGGTCCAGAACCCTTGTTTATTGGACAGATCACATGACCCACTAAGATGGACGGTTGACAGGATTTTGGTGTTTTTCTTTTCGGTGAATCGACATTTCGTGACTTCGGGTTTCGCGATTTCGGGACTCCTGAGATGAAGAGTCTTCACTCTTGATTCCCCTAACTCCTGGTAATTGAAATCCTGGTGTGATGTAAACCTGCTAATGTCACATGTGGATCGACACATGTTGAATAGCTGCCACGTGGCACTTTGATTCGTGACTTACATGTGCCTGAAATGGTGAATCAGCTTGACAGTTGTCATTGCCTGATTATGCCACATGTCCTTAGCTAACGTGGTTTGCTGACATGGTTTCTCACATTCACCTCCTAGATTTGACGACCCAGATGACACCCTGATCCAACGGCTTAGATCATTTCACCATTTCGCATTTCATGTTTTTAGGACTCCTGATGATGAGAGTTCGTGATATCTCTATCTCCCGGTATCCGAAATTCCGAAATGGAGTCTTTGTTGAGGTGCTTGTTTCAGATTTTTTGGGGTTTCTCATTTCACCTTTCTCATTAAAGAGCATGAAAATTTTCCTAGATCCAATGCTGGTCGGACCACGGGCTCAGATCTAACGTTCATCGGGAAATCTCAATGAGATCCATCACTTCATACTTTGATCTTTTCTAACTAGCTCTGCATCATCTTCCAAAAAGACTTCTGGTGCTCGCCTACACATCCTTTCTGTGCTCAAGTCATCATCGTTACTGTACTTGCCATCAATGACAAGCATATATTGTTTGTAAAATATGGAAACAATCTCCCCCTTTGGCATTGATGAAAACAAAGGCACCCTTGTTCTTTTCTCCCCCTTTGACATCAATGTCAAAGAAAACATGCTCCCCCTGAGTTGTTGCATTAATTTTAGGAGGTATCAAATATGTAACCAATACAAGACTCCCCCTAACAGGATGGACTCTCTTAGATGTGAAATGCGATGACACCCAGCTTTTGTCTAAGATATTCAAATGGTGTCTTAGCTAGGGGTTTAGTAAAGATGTCTGCAATTTGTTCTGTAGTTGGAATGTAATGGACCTGATCAATTTGATTGGTGACTTGCTCTCTCAGAAAATTCTATTTTATGGGAATATGCTTGGTCTTGGAGTGGAATACAGGATTTTTAGACACACTGATGGCACTAGTGTTATCACAATGAATTGGGATCGGTGCAGTGTATTTTACCTCCATGTCTGCAAGTGTCTGAATCATCCATAATACCTGAGTGCAACAGGTAGAAACATCAATGTACTCTGCCTCTGTGGTTGATAAAGAAATGGAACCTTTCTTTTTACTAATCCATGCTACTAAAGAATCACCCAGGAAGAATGCTCCTCCATTGGGTTTTTTCTCTCATTGACACAGTTTGCCCAATCTGCATCTGAGTAAGCAGTTAACTGAAAATTTTGATTTCTGGGATGCCACAGACCATAATTCATTATTTCTTTTAAATACATGAATATCCTTTTGACATCTTGCAAATGACTCTGTTTAGGTGGTGCCTGATATCTTCCTACCATTCCTACAACATGCATTATGTCTGGGAAAGATGCTGTGATGTACAATAGGCTGCCTATCATTGATCGATATGAGATTTGATCAACATCAGGTGAATCATCATCCTTGCTTAATTTACATCCAGTTACCATAGGTGTACCCACAGGTTTAGAATCTTATATTTGAAACCTTTTTAACATTTCTCTTAGATATTTTTCTTGAGAAATGAACATCCCTTCAGACCTCTAAGTAATTTGCATACCAAGAAAAAAATACAGTTCTCCTATCATAGACATTTCAAACTCAGACTCCATGGCAGAAGAAAACCATTTTACCAATGAATCCTTATTACATCCAAATATGATGTCATCTACATAGACCAATATGATGAGAAAACCATTATCCTTTGTTTTAATATACAAATTGTTGTCGGTTGTTCCTCTCTTGAACCCTTTGTCTTTGAGATATGTATCCAGTCTATGATACCAGGCTCGAGGGGCTTGTTTTAACCCATATAAATCTTTCTTCAGCTTGCATACTAAGTCAGGGTTATTAGATAGTTTAAAACCCTCTAGTTGTTCCATATAGACTTCTTCACTTAAATCTCCATTTAGAAAAGCTGACTTGACATCCATTTGATAGACTTTAAACCTTTTATGACAAGAATACGCAAGAAACATTCTGATAGCTTCTAATCTTCCTACGGGTGCAAATGTTTCATCAAAATCCAATCCTTCTATCTGAGCATAGCCTTTACAGACTAACCTAGTTCTGTTCCTAATAACTTGTCCTTTCTCATTCAACTTATTCTTAAAGATCCATTTGGAGCCAATGACGTTTTTACCTTTAGGTCTTTGAACCATCTCCCACATATTGTTTTTCTCAATCTAATCAAGTTCTTCATTCATTGTTTTAACCCAATGGTCATCTTTGCTGGCTTCATTAAAATTCTTGGGTTCCAGCATGGATATGAAAGCTATATGAGATTGTTCGGTGTTTTTTATTAGCTTTCTCCTGGTTTGTACACCTTTGTATTTTTCTCCAATTATCTGACTTGTAGGATGATTCTTTTGAATGATTCTGGAGGAGGAATTTGTAGTTGACTGCTGATTTGAGTCTGTCTGAGTGTCTGAGTCTTCATCTAATTCAAAGTCTTCATTTTCAGATTCTTAGACCTGTTCATCTTCATCTTTAGTTGTGTCTTCTGTAGAAGACTCATTACTGTACACCTCTCTTGCTGGGATTCCTTCATCAATTTTTACATCAATATAGTCAACCATTTTATGCAGCCTCTTATTATAGCATCTATGTCCTTTACTATTTGTAGCATACCCTAAGAAGATACCTTCATCAGCCCTGTCATCATATTTGTTGAGGTTCTCATCATTATTCTTTATGTAGCATTTACTCCCAAAGACCCTGAAGTGTTTGATTGAGGCATGTCTTCCAAACCATAATTCATAAGGTGTCTTGTCACTTTGTGGTCTGAGGTGGGATTTGTTAAGCACATGGATTGTTGTGTGTATTGCTTCTACCGAGTAGGTTTGACCAATGTTCTTCTCATTCATGATTGACCTGGCCATTTCCTGCACTGTTCTATTTTGCCTCTCAACAACTCCATTTTGTTGTGGAGTTCTTGGGATTGTGTATTCTCTCTTGATCCCATGCTCATTATAGAATTCCTTGAAGTCTCTTGACATAAACTCTCCTTCCCGATCTGATCTTACTACTTTTAACCTCTTGCCTATTTGAGTCTCTGTTAAAGCCTTAAATATTTTAAACTTCTCAAATGCTTCAACCTTTTCTCTGAGAAAGACAACCCAAGTAAGTCTGGAGTAATCATCGATAATCATCATGAAGTAGTTTTCTTTCCCTGTGCCTTCTTGTCTTGATGGTCCACATAAATCCATATGAACTAGTTGGAGTGGTTTCTCTATTGAAGTAAAGCTCTTGGACTTAAACTGTGTCCTATTTTGCTTCCCTACTTGACAGGGTTTACACATTCAATCTTGGGGCTTTGATATTCTCGAAAGATCTTTTACTACCTAAAGGTTTTTGAGTTTGATTAAGTGGTCAAAGTTTAGATGTCCAAGTCTCCTATGCCATAACCAACTTTCATCATGTTTGCTTAGATGGCATTCTTCTCTATTTTCTTTCAGCACATATACATTATTTTCTGTCCTTATGCCTTTGGCCACCACTTGTCATGAGTTTATAGAAATTATCTTGCAGTCTTTGGACGTGAACAATAGTTCGCATCCTTTGTCACACATTTGACTTACATTGAGAAGATTATTTTTCAGCCCATCCACAAGTAGAACATCTTGGGATTTTCCTTTTCCATTACTTAAGCTCACCATCCCTTTTCCCTTTATTTTCCCTAGAGCATCATTTCCAAAGGTTACGTTTCCTGATTTGCTTTCACTTAGAGATAGAAAATTTCCTTTGTCTCCCGTCATGTGTTTGGAGCATCCACTTTCTATATACCAAGGGTTCATTTTTATTTGAGCGGACAATACTAATCCACACTTGTCACTTTCCTTCTTCTTCCAAAACTTGACATTTTCAGCAGGGGATTTCGAATCTGGTTCATAGTTCCTTAACCGACAGTCAATATATTTATGTCCAAAGTTATGACATGTGTAGCATTCAAACTCATTATTCAATAGGTCAAACTTATTGTTGCAGTGTTGTCTACTTATTGACTGTTGATTATTTCTTGGCCTCCTTAGTTGTATGTTCCTAGACTTAATTTGGCAATTTGCAGTCTGTGAAGGATTATTACTTGACTGTATCATTCTTTGTTGTGGGAAGTATTTATTCCTTTGAAATCTTAATTTCTCATGTCTAAGTCTTAAGGAACAATTTACAGCTTTGTGACCAAATTTAGAACAATAGAAACAATAGCCATGGAAAAATTCTTTGTACCTGGGAAATGGTTGTCTTCTTTATGCAAATTGATTTCTTCCAGGCTGATGACCTCTTTCAGCAGTGAGCGCATTACTTCTTTGTTCTATAGAATCAGTTATGGAATCTTTTACCTTACTCGTCCTGGGTAGTTGATTATCTTCCTTTGTTCCTACAGGTTCGTTGTTGTTATTGGTTGTACATTTGACAAACTTGATGGGTTCTTCGTTTCTTGGCTTGCCACTACTTGATCCCTCTTCATAACCCAAACAGTTTTCAACTTTGGATTCCTTTTCTGATTTAGGATGGTGGCTAATCCTTTTGAGGCTTTGATACTTGAAAGATTCTGATTATACAAGGCTTGAAACTTCTTCATCTCTTTCCTAGTTTTCACTAGTTCTTCTTCTAATGCTTCACATCTCGCCTTCTTTTCTGATAACTATCGTTTCATAATGTCTTCGATTTTATTTGCCTCTTATAATTATACTTTTAGTAGGAAAAGGTCTTCATCAGGTTTTTTACTGTCTTTCTCGAACTATATCAACAATTGTCTTTGCTTTCTATTCTTGATTATTAGTCTCTCAATCTCTTCTAGTGCACTGATCAGTTCTCCTTCCATGTCAACCACAACTTCTTCTTCATTAACATCACTCCTTGTGATTTTATTATCATAATCCTCTTTGTCCATAAGTATGAAGTCATTTAGTTTATCTTCAATGGAGGAGTCATTTTCTTCATCATCTGAAGGATCATCATCATTGTTTACACACAGACTTTTCTTCAAAAAGTTTTTCTCTTTAAAGAAATTTTTGTGTTTGTACTTCTCCTCATCATCACATGTCTGATCCTTTCCTTTGTGGGGACATTTATTTGAAAAATGAACTATCCTACCATAGTTGACACATTTGAAAGGAATTTTAGCTTTGTATTTGCCTGATCCCTTCTTCAGTCTCTTCATAATTTTTTCTCCAATTTCATCGGGCTCAGAATCCTCATTCTTGTCTGCTTTAAATGATGCTTCTCTGAAGGTGGGTTTATATTTAACTATTCTCATTTCATATGTAGTCAATGTTCCTAGAAGTTGATCAAAATCCAGGGTTTTTAGATCATTAAGTTCTTCTATAGCAGAGACCTTCGGGTTGAACCTATCTGGGAGAGATCTCAAGATTTTCTGAACTAAAGAAGGTTCCTCAATTGTTTCACCAAGTGCCTTCATTGCATTTACCATTTCTTCTACTCTCAGAAAGTATTTTCCAATAGTTTCATCTTCCTTCATCTTCAGTTGTTCAAACTGTATTCTGTGGGTTTGAAGATTTGCATCCTTTACCTTCTCATTACCCTCATAAATGCTAATGAGTTTGTCCCACATTTCTTTGGCAGTTCCTAGGTGCATAACTTTTACGAATTCTTCTTCTGCAATCCCACTCAAGATAACATTCATAGCCTTAGCGTTGAAGCTAAAATCTAGTTTGTCATCCTTATTAGCTAGCACAATTGGCTTTACATAACCAGTATTTACCACATCCCAGACATTTGCACCTAAAGCCATTATGTAGGTTCTCATTCTAACTTTCTAGAAGGAAAAGTTTGTTCCATTGAATAGAGGGGCCTTATTGGTTGAATTTCCTTCATGGCTTGACATGTTTAAGCTCTAGGATATACCATTAGATAAAAGGGGCCATCTCTGATACCAATCGTTGGACAACTGAGAGGGGGGGGGTGAATCAGTTGTCACCATGCTTAAACAATTATGATTCTTTTAAAATCTTTACAAGGCACTCAATGATGATCACAATAATGTAGGGAAATAAACAATGGCACATTCAACATCAGTCACATATATGAGAAACACAGAGACAGATATTTCCCGAGGAAACCCATACAAGGTAAAAACCTCTTCTTCTTTATATGATAAGTATTATTTACATTCTTTACATTATCATACATATGAGCACCAACTCACTATGAGGCTACAACCTCTGTTTTTGCAAGCTGCAACTTGTTGAGAGCACCAACTCTTTGTTTTCTCTAGCACCCACTAGAAGGAAGCACCAACTCCCTGGTTTCTCTAGCACCAACTAGAAGGAAGCACCTACTTCTTGGTTTCTCTAGCACAAACTAGAAGGAAGCTACTACTCCCTGTGTTCAAGAACCCACTTGAACCTATGAGGACACCAGTCCTCCCTAGCACCTCCCTTCCACCCTAGATTATGAATATGAAATACTGAAACCTATTACAGTGATATAGTGTTCAATAACAACTTACCAGTCTCATCACTGTTCTGCAAGATTTTGATACTCAATCTTCCTCACTGTCTTCCTGCATGCATCCGCTACCCATTCTGTTCTTCTACTTTTTGTGCTCTATGTGCCATTCCCATTCAATGCACCTTTTGTTTCATGTCCATTTTAGCTGCTACACCACTCCTTTACTTCTTCACACATGCATTACTTCACCTCAACAACAACAACCTCATCACTTCTATGTGCCATGTACTTATATCTTCTGTGCACCTTGTGCATGCAATGTATGCCATGCCTCTACCTGCTCACACCACATTCATCTCCTCCACATCTCGAGTGATCTGTCTGATCATCATGGTAACCCTTCAGCATCTCTGGAGGTTTGCCCATGCGTTTAGCATCACTGGATGTCATGATGAGATTCCTCGACCTCTCTGGCAGTCGAGACTCTACATCTTCTCTGGCATAGTCGAGCTTATACTTTCTATTTCAGTTACAAACCTCAACACTCATCCACTTGTATGTCCCTCTAAGAATCATCTTCATTCACTGGAAGAAGCTTGGAGACCCTTCATCTCCTCTGGCGATCACACAAAGGTCTCTTCGAATCTTCTGGCAGAGACCATCAATGTTTTCTAGCAATTAGACTGTGAGGATCAACATTAGCCCTCCGATCGTGCCCAAAATACCCTCCACCGTTGGATTGACTTCATGTGATCTTGCGTTGATTTTGCCAATTTTCATTTTAGTATTTCAGGATCCCTAGGGTAAATATTTGTTACACTCCATATCCTGATCCCAGAAACTCCGAAAAGGAGCTTGTCTACACCAGCTCCTTCCCCCATGGGACCACAGGCGGTGACCACTGGTTAGTTTGAAACTATATATCGCAAATTCGCATTTCGGGATTTCAAAGTTTCTGTGGTGAAGTTTTCTTGACACTTCCAAGTTCCGATATCCAAAACTCTGAAATGGATTTAGATCAATGCTTCACATTCCTGATGATTTGATGGTCTAGATCTCTTCGCGATTTCGCTTATCACGATTTCAGCATTCTTATGATGAAAAAGTATCGAGCCTTGACCCCTCCATTTCCCAGTATCTGATACTCCAAAAAAAGAGTCGGATCAATGATCCAGATCAAACCTTGAATTGATGGATGAGAATGTTTCACAATTTCACATATCATGAATTCGAGAGGTTAGGGAACCCCGTTCCTTTGACTCTCCAGTCAGCAAAATGACAATCTTTCACCACGTGTCCTCTGGATCAACGGTCCAGTTCTTGTCATGATTTTGACTCTTCACAAGCCTTCTTTATGCTAGTCAATATTCCACAACCCTTGGTAATTGAAAATATCACATAACCCACTGAGATGGATGGTTGATGAGATTTCAGCGTTTTTTTTTTCGGCGAATCGACATTTCATAACTTCGGGTTTCGCAATTTCGGGACTCCTGAGATGAAGAGTCTTCACTCTTGATTCCTCCAACTCCTGGTAACCAAAATCTTGGTGTGATGTAAACCTACTGATGTCACACGTGGATCGACACATGTTGAATAGCTGCCACGTGGCACTCTGATTCGTGACTTACATGTGCCCGAAATGGTGATTTAGCTTGACACTTGTCATTGCCTGATTGTGCCACATGTCCTTAGCTGATGTGGTTTTTCACATTCACCTCCTGGATCTGATGACCTAGATCACACCTTGATCCAACGGCTTAGATCATTTCTCCATTTCGCATTTCGCATTTTCGGGACTCCTGATGATGAGAGTCCATGACATCTCTATGTCCCAGTATTTGAAATTCTGAAATGGAGTCTTTGTTGAGGTGTCTATTTTGGATTTTTGGGGGTTGCGCATTTCACCTTGCTTGTTGAAAAGTGTGCATATTTTCCTGGATCCAATGTCGGTCAAACCATGGGCTCAGATCTGACGTTCATCGAGAAATCTCAATGAGATCCATCACTTCTTACTCTGATCTTGTCCAACTAGCTCTGCATCATCTTCCAAAAAGACTTCTAGTGCCCACCTGTCACATCCTTCCTGTAATCAAGTCTTCATCGTTGTTGTACTTTCCATCAATGGAAGGCATATATTTTCTGTAAAACATGCCAAAACTTGTTTATGGTATAGGTTGATTATAGGTTGAGGTACAGGTTGATGCATGGTCCAGGTTTATTGGTATTGGTTTACAATGGTATATCTCATAGTGATAGTGTCACAGTGGTTCCATGATTCTACTTCTACTTTAGGGTGGTTGGATGGGGCAAGGACAATTGGTTGTAGCCACCTTTCGGTTGTAGCCAGAGAACATAGGGGGTTGTAGCCTCCTTCTGGTTGTATCCAGAGAATTGGGGAGTTGAAGATTTGGCTAGGTTGTAGCCTGAGAAACTAGGGGATTGGAGCCTCCTTCCAGCTGCAACTGGAAGACAAAGGAAGTTGGTGCTTCCAATGAATGTAATTCTTCAAGACATATAAGAAAAAACATTTTGTGGTTTTCTCCCAATTTGGGTTTCCACATAAACCACTGATGTACTGTGTATGTGTTTGATTGTTCATTTCTTATTTCTCATTGTTGGATAGTAATTCTACATTGATATAACACTTGGATTATTCAGAGAAAAAGGATTATAATCACGCTATTACTGACTCACCCCCCCCCCTCTTAGTAATCCAACAATTCTTTCCATAAGAAATGGATTTGGACCTTTTATATTGGGTACCCCCTTTCTTAGGTGCAACCTTCTTATTTCTCATTCATTAGGTTTCCTTTTAGGAGAACCCAGGTTCATGGAAAACCCTCATTTGACTGTCGATCAAATTGATGTTCATCTTCTTGTAACCCTACATATTGTAAAAAATATTTCTAGGGAACCTCTACTTCATTCAATGTAAATAGGACCAAGATTGTTAAGGTCCTAACCTGCACATAGGTAGATCAATGTATTTGGATGTAATAAAGGTCAATATTAATAAGGCATTTCAATAAAAAAATATAAGGTGGATGTAAGAAGACCTAATATAAGCTTTCGCTTCTAGAAGGATCTTCCTATAGATTCTTCTCTTAATAGACATATTTAGTATAAATAAGGGTCGAGGGTATGAAAACCCTAGCTTGGAGATTATTGTAACAGAGAACTGCTCGATTGGAGGTTGCCCCCTCGAAGAGGCCTGTGAACATTGCTTTCTGAATCAAAGTGTTATTTCTATTGCTATTCTTATATCATTTCTGTGTTATTGTGAAGATTATGCTGGATATTTTTCTGTTATTCTACCATTACTAGCATTTTATTTCTGTTCTGCATATTTTATATATCTGGTATCTTGCAAGTGGCATCAAAGCACTTTCCTTGGTAGAAATTGTGGGTATTTTTGTTTTAGGGTAGAGACGTATTCCGACATATTTAAGCCATAGAGATCTGTCGTTATGTGCATAAACACACAGTTGAGGGATTCATACATGCAAGAAATATAAGGGGTTCCTAAGCACACATCTATTGGCCACCCTTGTAACCCTTGTTGGTACCCCTTCGAGTGGTAGCGCATTAGACAACACCTGTGTACGGATCAGCCTAGATTTCTTGAATCCCTCTTTAGATAAACCTATCGGCCACCGGACTACTATAGTGTCACCGAGAACAACACTCGGGAAGATACTCTCTAGTACCTAGGTAGTCGGGTAGTACGACTAAGGATACAGTCTATCCTCCTTAGTTAGTGCCCTAAGATATTGGGCCGAGTACTACTGTTGGACCCCGCACGTATATCAGAGAGCTATAGAAAAGGGAAAACCCTTGTCTGTAGAACCCTTGAATACCTAACCCTTGGGGAACATAAACATAAACATAAACAAATTACACCGGTGAGATATATTGTCGCCCATCTGTGTTTGGGTTGCCAAGTAAATACACATTTCTTTCTGGTTAAGAATTTGGGGATTTCAGCACTACAACATTCTTCAGACCAAAATATAACCCCGCAGCTGTAAAAAAAAAAAAAAAAGTCTGGAATTTTTTTCACCATTATTTGAGACCTATTCCATTAGATTCATCTCTTCTCCCTTATCACATTCATCCATATCATTTTTCTGCAAAAATTTCTGACCCCACCCGCTCCCTTTTCAGTTCACCCATCCTCATGGTCCATACCTATAGCTAAGAACTAGAGTCTCGCTTCAACACCTTGCAATCTGGTTTCCTCGAGACCCAACAAGAAGTGCAACAACTTAGTGCTACTATTGCCTCCTGTGATGCATCCATCAATACCACCATAAATGCATTCGTGCAGTCCGCAATGGCGGAAGTCAAACATGAACTGACCACCCAGCTTGAATCTGTCTTTGCATTCCTCTGCACCAAACTCAAGATCCCTACTGATGAATCTTTTCCTGATGCACATACAAAGACTGAAGGTGAAACTTCTTCCCATTCCTTTCAGCCCCATCACTTTCAACGGGACATACGCCTTCCGCGAGTGGATGTAACCAAATTTGATGGCTTGGACCTTACTGGTTGGGTCACCCAAATGGAACATTATTTCTCTCTCTACAACATTACAGATGACTTGGCCAAACTCTGGTATGGTGTTCTCCATCTAAATCAAGAATGTTGGCAATGGTGGCAATGGAGAAAAAATTCCTGTCAAGGGTATATTGCTTGGACCCAATTTGTGACTGAGCTTTATGAATGCTTTGGAACTGACACCAACCATTTGGGTTGTTTGACAAAATTGAAGCAATCAGGCATAGTAGAAGACTTCATAGCTACATTTGAGCGCCTAGATTTTTGAACAGAGGGCATGACTGATGCTTTCTTTCGAGAGTGTTTTATCAGTGGCCTCAAGGAGGAGATTCAGGCCCATGTCCTCATGGCTTGACCTACGACATGGGTGGAGGCTACTAAAAAAGATAAATAAGCACAACAAATTGTTTCCTCTCAAAATCGTAAGCCTTCCTTTATCCCTCGCCCTAAACCAGTAAACCCCACTACTCCCTCCGCCCCATTAAAGATCCAAAAATTGACCAGGGATGAAATGGATGAACTCCAACTCAAAGGCCTTTGTTATAATTGTGATGACAAATATTTCCCAGGCCACAAATGTAAGGAACAAAATATTTTTATGGCCATCTCTGAGGATATTCCAGAAGAGGATGTTGACACTCCCCTTGTGCCTGAGTCACCAGAAATCACTGACATAAACCCTCCCTTCGACCCTCACAAAGTGGAACCGATCATTTCCCTCAATGCTCTCACTGGCTTCTCTTCCCCCCAAACCCTCAAGTTAATCGGTTACATCAAGCACCGAAAGGCCATCATTCTGGTTGATAGTGGCAGCACCCATAATTTTATTCATCACCGCATTGCCCAAGAAACCCATTGCTACATCCATGCTGTCAAAAATTTCCAAATCATGATTGCCAATGGTGGTTCTATGAAATGTGGCGGGCGCTGTGAAAATGTGCGTCTCCAAATTGGTGACTACCTCCTAAAATCCCATATGTTTGCTATTGAAATGGGCGGTTGTGACATTGTGTTGGGTGCAGACTGGCTAAGGACTTTGGGTCCCATTCTCATGGATTTTCAGAAGTTAACCATGCAATTCGACCAAGGAGGCCACCAATATAAATTCCAAGGAATCACTTCTGGTTCACCTGAGTTCATTAGTTCTCATCGCATGGAAAAACTACTCAAAAAAGGTCATTCTGGTGTCATTTCCTAACTCCATGCCATACAAGCCCCAGAGACACCCCCAGTGCCCCTAGACCTCTAAGCCCTCCTTTCTAAACATCAAATAGTATTTTCCACTCCCCAAGGACTCCCTCCTTCCTGCGGTGTTCATGATCATTCGATTCCCATTGTCCCAGGAAGCCTTCCCCCCAATATACGTCCATATTGCCACCCCTTTGCACAAAAAAATGAAATTGAAAAAATGGTTCAGGAACTCCTTATTGCTGGTGTCATCCATCCTAGTACGAGCCCTTACTACTCTCCGGTCGTCATGGTACTAAAGAAAGAAGGTTCTTAGAGAATGTGTCCTGACTTCCGTGCTCTCAACAAACTAACCATCAAAGAAAAATTTCCCATTCCTATCATTGATGACCTCCTGGATGAATTGAGTGGTGCCTAATTCTTTACCAAACTTGATCTTCGCTCAGGCTATCACCATATATGTATGAAAGAGGCCGACATTCCCAAGATCACCTTTCACACTCATGAGGGACACTATGAGTTTTTGGTCATGCCCTTTGGTTTGTGTAACACCCCCTCCACCTTCCAGAGCCTCATGAACCATGTCTTCCGCCCTTTTCTCCATCATTTTGTTTTAGTTTTCTTTGATGATATCCTCATCTATAGAAAAACCTGGAAAGACCATCTTACTCATGTGGATCAAGTTCTCTGCCTACTCTCTCAGAACCAAATTTTCCTGAAAAATTCCAAATGTTCTTTTGGTGCCTCAGAAGTAGAATAGTTGGGTCATCTGGTGGGAAAGGATGGCGTCAGGGTGGACTCGAAAAAGATTGAAGCTATGCAAGATTAGCCGCACCCAAAGACTCTCAAAAGCTTGCGTGGATTTTTGGGCCTCAGGGTATTATCGCAAGTTCGTTAAGAACTACAGAAATATTGCAACACCTCTCACGACTCTCCTCAAAGAGAACTCTTTCACTTAGACTTCAGCCGCTGCTCAAGTTTTTCAAACCTTGAAGACGGCCATGTGCACCACTCCGGTTCTAGCCCTTCCTGACTTCACAAAGACCTTTGTGTTGGAATGTGATGCCTCAGGGAAAGGAATTGGCATTTTCCTTATGCAAGAGGGTCGACCTTTGGCCTTCACTAGCAAGCAACTATCTGAAAATAATCTTGGCAAACCCATTTATGAAAAATAAATGTTGGCAATTCTGTATGCCGTTGAGTTGTGGCATCCTTATCTCTTGGGGAAATGCTTCCAAATTAAGACTGACCATCAAAGCCTTAAGTACTTTTTGGAGCAACACATTTCCTCCCAGGAACAACAAAAATGGGTGACTAAGCTCTTTGGATATGATTATGAGATCATTTACAAGAAGGGCAAAGACAATGTCGTGGTGGATGCACTGTCCCAGAAATATGAAGACGGAGGATCCATTTTTTCTCTTTCCTTCATTGTACCTGATTGGCTCCAAGCTGTGCGCCAGGAATGGCTTCAAGATCCCAAATGTTCGCATCTGATACATCAATTGCAGAACAAGGCTCCGACTCCCCTAGGGTACTCTTGGCTCTAGGATGAGCTTCGATATAAAGGTCGCTTGTATTTAAGTAAACAATCCAAGCTCAAATGCACGGTGCTTTTTGAGCTTCATACTACACCCACAGTGGGGGCACTCAGGGTTCACAAAAACATATGACCAATTCAAACGTTCTTTTTTCTAGGATGATATGAAACAGGACATCCGTAAGTTTCTCGCTGAATGTGAGGTGTGTCAATGCAACAAGGGAGAAACAGTCAAATCTCCAGGCACCCTCCAACTGCTTCCAATTCCCCCTGCTATTTGGAAGGATATATCTATGGAATTTATTACAGGCTTACCCAAATTGGGGAATAAATCATTCATAATGGTGGTGGTGGATCGCCTTTCCAAGTATACTCATTTTTGTGCTCTTCACCACCCATTTACTGCATCCATGGTGGCTCAAATTTTCATGGACCAAGTCTTCAAGCTTCATGGCATGCCACACTCTATTGTTTCTGATCGAGACCCAACTTTCACAAGCAATTTTTGGCAAGAACTGTTTAAGCGACAAGGCACACAATTGCATCTCAACTCAGCTTATCATCCCCAAATAAATGGTCAAACGGAAGTTGTCAACAAGTGTTTGGAAACATATCTGAGGTTCTTTGCCTCTGAAAAACAACACCAGTGGGCTCAATGGTTACCCCTCTCCGAATGGTGGTACAACACTACATACCATATAGCCACTCGCATGACTCCTTTTGAAGCGGTATATGGACAGAAGCCACCTTCAGTTCTCTCATACTTATCGGGTACCTCAAAGGTCCAGGCAGTTGACCAAACACTTACAGTTAGAGAGGATATCCTTTGTACCCTTAAAGAGAACTTGGTCATGGCACAGAATAGAATGAAGTAGCAAGCAAATCAAGGTTGCTCTGAACATCAATTTGCAGAAGGGGATCAGGTGTTTCTAAGACTGCAACCATATAAGCAAACTTCCCTCAAGGTCGAGCATTGTCAGAAGCTAGCACTCAAATTCTATGGCCCTTACATAGTTCTCAAGTGTGTGGGACAAGTCTCATATCAGTTAGCTCTGCCCAGTCAGTCGAAGCTACATCCTGGTTTTCATGTTTCATGCTTGAAGAAGGTGATTGGAACCATTTGCCAAATTCAAACCAACATTCCAGAGTTAGCTAAAGAAGGATCCATTTGGCTACAACCAGAAGCAATTTTGGACCAGCATGAGCATCGCCTATGTTAGAGAACCATCAAGGAAGTGCTAGTACAGTGGAAATATATGATTCCAGGAGATGCCACTTGGGAACCAACTACCATTCTACAGCAGTTTCCACATCTCAAGCCTTGAGGACAAGGTTGTTTTTAAGGGGGAGGACATTTTAAGGTCCTAACCCGTGCATAGGTAGATAAATGTGTTCGGATGTAATAAAGGTCAATATTAATAAGGCCTTTCAATAAAATAGAATAAGGCCGATGTAAGAAGACCTAATAGAAGCTTTTTCTTCTAGAAGGATCTTCCTCTAGATGCTTCTCTTAATAGACATATTTAGTATAAATAAGGGTGGAGGGTATGAAAACCCTAGATTGGAGATTATTGTAACAGAGCATTGCTCGATTGGAGGTTGCACCCTCGAAGAGGCCTATGAACATTGCTTTCTGAATGAAAGTGTTATTTCTATTGCTATTCTTATATCATTTCTGTGTTATTGTGAAGATTATGCTGGATATTTTACTGTTACTCTGCCATTTCTAGCATTTTATTTCTGTTCTGCATATTTTATATATCTGGTATCTTGCAAATATATTTATAAAACCTTAGTGATATAAACTCATGTGAGCAGACTTGAGGTGGATTTGGACCCTTCTAGACATTTTCATTAAACTTTTGGGAAAATAAAAGGGTATTTTTAATTCTTTATTACCACTTAAGTACATAAGGAAACATAGGTGATACAAATGCACAATTGAGAAACTACCTTTACATGTAATATACCTTTGGATTGCGGTGAGGATTCCCTACCATTGATATTTAATCCACATAATACAAATACCCTTACTCCAGTTATGGTTTTGGTGTTTTGACACCAAGAATTTGCTATAGAGCTCTGCTGGAAAGTTCCCCTTTTTTAACCATCTCTCCCTGCTGACTGGGAGAGCGCAAGCTTCCCAATGAAATGATCTATAATATGAATGGAGGTGTCCCTAAGTTTGGTATGAAACCCATTGAAATTTTGTGAAAAGAGAAGGGCCACTCAAGTGTGGTTCCCTTCGAAGGTGTATATGAAATCAAACCAATATTCCCTGATGAAAACATCTTTAATTTATAGAACGAGTTCGAACAGTTTGAGCCCCTGTGTCTCTATTTTGTTCAGTTTCTAGCAATCTCATTCTAACAATATTAAGAATTCTAAGTTGAATGTAGGTGTTAATTTGATTCATTTTACCAACTAAAATGAAAACTACCGACGATCTTGTGATGATAATAATTGAAGGAGAAAACTTGCACAATTTTAACACAAATTTTGCAATGATTGTCAACCGGTGGTAACCCTCTTGCACTTGAGTGCTTAGGAACATGCACATGCATGAAAGGTTCCAAAAAAACATGATTTAAATTTTTAAACATTTTTGAACATTAAAACCAACAAAACAACGTGCTCTATGTTGTTTGCAAGAATAGGTACATTCTTGCAATTTGTGTCTTTCTGCATCAAAGGCCTAGGTTAACCTTCTAGAAACCCACTAGTGACAAAATCATGATGATGTGTTTTATTCAATTAAAACCAAAACATGTTTTAACATTCCAAAGAGAAAGAAAATGATGCAAAACAAAAGGAAGATGAGAACAAATCAAAATGACTCAACACACCATTCAAAAGAAACTAAGAAAGAATTATGTTGACAGATGGATGAGATGATGGATGGAAAGAGAGAAGAGGTGTATACCTAGGTTTTAACAAGAGGTGTTGGATGTAGGACGAATTAGAAAGAAAGGATATTTTTGGAAGATAAGCATGCAAGAGGAAAGAGACAATTGGAAGGGAAAGTAACATGCCTGCATGCATGGAATACCTAATGATGCTAGGGTTAGGGTTTTTCTAATATATTGTAATGGATGGTGATCTAAATAAGGAGAGAAGCGATAAATACATAGATCTCGAGAGATGGAGAGGGGGAGAGGGAGATATATGAATAAAGGAAGAGAACTATAAGGACGATACAAGTTACTAGTGATCTAGAAAGGTCATGAGAGAATCGATCCAGAGGTTTAGATCACAGGCTAAGGATCCTGGTGTGATCTAGTCAGCCTCGCAGGGATCGAGGAACATGTGGGAAGAAAGAGGAACTAAGATTTTAACCATGTGTGGCATGGATATTTCCAAACTATAATAAAATACTTAGAGCCAGATCTTTGTGGATGTATCCTGGGAGGGGGTGAACCATGGTAACATTGTATTATGTGACTGACTGAATGTGTTTTTGCGTCTGATTAGTTGATGGATGATTGATTGGATAAAGTGACTAAGTAAGTCTAATGTACCATATGCATGCATATTATGAATGTTAGACTAGATGTTAAATGAACGAAATAAAGGTCAAGGTGAAAATCTCGCTCAGTCCCATATTACAAACACCTAACTATTGCAGCCACCCATAGAGCTATCTCGGGTGAGACTGCACAGTACCCTCATGTACTGCACTGCCTTTTGGGTGACCAGAGGGGCCTATAGTCTTTAAGGGATTTTGTTGTGAAGGTTCTTAGTTATGAACCAGGGTAAATCTTAAATGGTCAATAAAATCATAATCCCTCAATACCAATAAGAGTAGATAGATAAAAGGGAATCAAAACCAAAAAATGGTTCCGTTGCCAACTGATTGGAAGGAAATGGGATTGGGAACATGAGATCTGTGGAAGATGTGTCAAAATAATACGGGATCATATGACAATAAGGTAAAAGAATGTGAAGCTAAAAGGGAACGTTGTGACCATGGAATCCCATGAAAGCAGAGATCGAAAGATGGATGAAGACAAAGGAGCTATGGTTTGCGCACAAAGATAACAGGAACTCAAAGTTAATGCTGTGCAAGTATCTGGACAAGTACATATTCACCGACTTGCATGAAGTTTTTTTCTATGATTTCCAACACATATGCCAGGTGTGGATTAAAATATTGAAAGACAACCATCTGATGAATCGGATCAGACAACTAGAGTGGAATCCCTAAGATATCACATAGCTACAATGCATTGATAATAAGTTTACGAGCACAGTAGATTACTAGTTATACATCATTATTTCTAGATTTATCATAGAGTTTGCAATAGATACAATAAAGTCGTACAATACAACTGAACAAGAATTCTTGAAGGGACCTCAAGGTAGGTATATCAGATAATTATATACTTCCATTAAGATATTTCTATATAACAAAGGTGTAATGACAATGGAGTCAGACAAATAAACTTCCCTGCGTGCATGGGGGAAGGGGGAAAGCATTGACATGGAAAGGAGAAATGGAAGGAGAAGGGGATAAAGGAAAGAAGGAGGAGGCCTTGGACCCAATTATGGTGGACAACGGCCATATCAAGTGGATCACGATGACAGATAGAAGGATGTGTGTTGTTGGGAAATAATACCCTACGGACTAACAAGCTAGGGTTGAACTTGTACGCAGATCATGACCTTAAAGAAAACACCTTTAACCTATCACCCCAATACTCAAACCCCTTTTTCACACACAAGCATGGAAAAGACCTACTAACCTTTTTCTATCGATGTTTGATGTAGATCCTTCGTTGTGCTTTATCCGCTTGTTTTTGCTGCTCCTTCCAAAGACAATCCTGCAATCAACACAAAACACTCTGCATGCCTGCTATTCTTCTACCTAAGGGTTAGAGATTAAGCATAAATCAAATAAAATATATATCACTCGTGCATTGGGATGGGAAAAGTATTCTTTTATTAATCTCAAGATGACTCAACTTACAATAATGATAGAGACCGGCCATCGTTCCTCGATCCTTATCCTGGGCTCCTCCTCTTCTTTGTCCTCCAACTGCTTTGCTTGAATTCTTCTTAGGCTTGAGGAAAGGCTAAAGGGTTGGGACAAATGGATTCGACAATTGGGAAGAGTTTCTTTGCTATCTTTTTCCTCCTCGAAATAGTACCCCTAACCCTTCTTTTATAGGCTAGAAGGAGCTAGGGTTTTGGATGAACTCTCGGCCATGCATGGTCGGGAGTTCTAGTTAAATGACCCAAATATTTTTGTCTCGTCGACAACTTTCCTATTTTTATGCTTTGTTAGGTAAACACGGGCTGCAGTAGGCCAGCTAGAATTCCAATGCGTGCAGTAGTGAGCCTGCCAGCATTCCAACGCATGCAATAGAGGGTTAGGGCACGTGCCACTTGTTTTAAGAGGGTTTTCCAGAGTTTATTTAGCATGGCCTTGGCAAGGAAGAGATATGAGTTGGCCTGATGCTAGGTAAGCATGTGTGGTGCAATTTAGGGTTATAACAGATGCCCCCTAATGTGTGAGGTCAGAAGAGCATCTGATGGC
>ML778655.1:930764-968570 GCA_009831015.1 Picea engelmannii | reverse complement strand
GTGCAATTTAGGGTTATAACAGATGCCCCCTAATGTGTGAGGTCAGAAGAGCATCTGATGGCCGAAATACATTACCAATTCTTTACCAATCTGTACTGATATGTTGAATGAGTGAGCCCAGGAATCAGGAATCAGGAAGTGTCGTCTTCAAAAAATGTCAAATGTCTCACCGGAGCGGGCATACCCATGCTCGGGATAAAATAGAACCATGGCTACCAATCAAATACACTGTAGATCCATGTCAAACAACTATGAAGAGTAGCCATGAACAATACACAGCGGAGCTACATCTCGAAATCAGAAAGATGTAAAGCATCCATCTCCTAGAAGCAGATTTGGCCTGATGGATGTACTTCAGAGCTCGAGCAACAACTTCAAAATCTTCTAAAACTCAGGTAGGAGTGTAATATGAGTGTACGACTACACTACCCAGAGGTCTTCGACGACTCGTCGGTTATGGACTTGATAATTTTGATGATCGGATTGAAGGCTTCAGTGATTTCGAACAAAGACTTGATTGGGCGTTCAGGATGGCCGGGTATGCGGACAAGAGACATATTGCAGAGGGGCCGACTCAAGCTTAGTGACAAACTTCCCTTAGATGATAGCATGACAAGTGATAAGACTCAGGTAGCATATCTTTTAATCATAAGTCTACGAAGTAGGAGGCAACGCAAACTCTCCATATGTTTGGAAGAGTAACCAAACGGTGGAGGACACAACTCAATATAGTGAGCAAAGCTTCCTAAGGTCGTACTACATCCCAAAGTATGATGAACCAAATAGACAGATGTTCTTTATCCAAGGGTGACTCATGATGCGTCCAATAAAGAAAATACTTTTCCCATCCTCTTTTTGGGGTATATTTGATTTTTTTTTTTTTGTTCTTTTTTTGATGATTTTGAAAAAGAATAAAGGAATATTACGTTACAATGGAGGAACAAGTACCACAAACATACAAGCTCAAGGCACGAGGACAAGACTGATGTTCTAGGGAAATGATACTAGGGAAAAATCCTCCTGTGGCCAAAGGTGTTAAGATGCAAAAGCAAACTGTTACTAGGCTGATGGGTAAAGGATGCAAATGCGGTTGATAGAACACGCAATGGTAACATACTTTGATGTAATTTTAATGAGCATAGAGAAGGTAAGCTCGATGGTTTTTCATATTTAGAGAGTCTGAAAAATCATAAAAGGAAACTCCATTGGGGTACATTTTTCTTCAATAGTCTAATCGGTTCGAAAAAGGGGTAAACTAGCACCGATTAGATGTCAATTCAAAACCATTTTAACGAGTGTGACAAGGACAAGATCACTCAGCTATTTTTTCAATTTTAAGGAGTCTGAAAAAATCTTAACTATGGACTCCGTCAGGAATTTTCTTATGGACCATTTTAACGAGTGTGAAAGAATAAGGTCACTCGTCAATCTTTTCAATTTTAGGGAGTCTGAAAAGAGCTTAACTATGGACTCGGGGGGGGTTTCTTTTTCGTAAATTTAGTCCCTCAGGCCCAAAAAAGGAATAAAATATTACCTGAGGATACTCTTCTAAAGAATGGAAATTCAATAGAGCATACCTTTGTTCGTACAGTTGACCGTCCAGACCGAAAAAGGGGTAAACTACCGCCAAACAGACGTGTCTTCAAATTTCAGTTTAACGAGCGTGAAAGGCCACAAGATCGCTCGGCAATCTTTTCATGTTTAGAGGGTCTGAAAAGGGCTTAAAAGGAGACCCGTTATGTTTTGGGATTCCGGAGGGTAAGACAAAGAGTGAAAAATACCAATGCGAATGAGGCTCAAACTCGTATTTAGGAAAGACTACACGGACTCTCGAGCCTACAGTGTTATTAGAAACGGCATGGACACCAAAATGCAACCAGGAACTACCTAGGGCATCCATGTTTTGGCAAGCTCTACCACCAAGTTGCGACACTTCTAGAGAAAATATGATGGTTCTGTGTCACAACCAGATGGGATCGATCCTATATCAGAATAACAAAAGGCAACGATATGCAACAGTTGGGTTGAAATCCTACCCTATATGCTCAAGTTGATTTTTGAATTTTTTTTTATGGACCGTTCTTATATATATATATATTTTTATTTTGCGAAACTCAATAAAAATTGTCCCAATACCTGATCAAATCCCTCCCATATAACTCCTGGACCACTTAAAATGGCTTTTGGTATAAAGAAACTGATAAAAGGGCCCAAAAAAGTGACAAAAAGGGGCCAAAAAGTCTATAAATAGAAGCTGGCAGCTCATTATCACCATTGTTGATTTGGAAATTGAGTCTTAAAGAAAACACCTTTAACCTATCACCCCAATACTCAAACACCTTTTTCACACACAAGCATGGAAAAGACCTACTAACCTTTTTCTATCGATGTTTGATGTAGATCCTCCGTTGCACTTTATCCGCTTGCTTTTGCTGCTCCTTCCAAAGATAATCCTGCAATCAAGACAAAACACTATGCATGCCTTCTATTCTTCTACCTAAGGGTTAGAGATTAAGAATAAATCAAATAAAATATATATCACTCATGCATTGGGACGGGAAAAGTATTCTTTTATTAATCTCAAGATGAATCAACTTACAATAATGATAGAGACCGGCCACCGTTCCTCGATCCTTATCTTGGGCTCCTCCTCTTCTTTGTCCTCCAACTACTTTGCTTGAATTCTTCTTAGGATTGAGGAAAGGCTAAAGGGTTGGGACAAATGGATTCGACAATTGGGCAGAGTTTCTTTGCTATCTTTTTCCTCCTCCAAATAGTACCCCTACCCCTTCTTTTATAGGCTAGAAGGAGCTAGGGTTTTTGACGAAATCTTGGCCATGCATGGTCGGGAGTTCCAGTTAACTGACCCAAAGATTTTTGTCCTGTCGAAAACTTTCTTGTTTTTATACTTTGTTAGATAAACGCGGGCTGTAGTAGGCCAGCCAGCGTTCCAACGCGTGCAATAGTGAGCCTGCCAGCGTTCCAATGCGTGCAGTAGAGGGTTAGGGCGCATGCCACTTGTTTTAAGAGGGTTTTCCAGAGTTTATTCAGCATGGCTTTGGCAAGGAAGAGATATGAGTTGGCCTGATGCCAGGTAAGCATGTGTGGTGCAATTTAGGGTTATAACATATGCCCCCTAATGTGTGAGGTCAGAAGAGCATATGATGGCCGAAATACATTACCAATTCTTTACCAATCTGTACTGATATGCTGAATGAGTGAGCCCAGGAATCAGGAATCAGGAGGTGTCGTCTGCAAAAAATGTCAAATGTCTCACCGAGGCAGGCATACCCATGCTCGGGATAAAATAGAACCATGGCTACCAATCAAATACAGTGTAGATCCATGTCAAACAACTATGAAGAGTAGTCACGAACAATACACAATGGAGATACATCTCGAAATCAGAAAGATGTAAAGTATCCATCTCCCAGAAGCAGATTTGGCCTGATGGTTGTACTTCAGAGCTCGAGAAACAACTTCAAAATCTTCTAAAACTCGGGTAGGAGTGTAATATGAGTGTACAACTGCACTACCCAGAGGTCTTCGATGGCTCGTCGGTTATGGACTTGATAATTTTGATGATCGGACTGAAGGCTTCAGTGATTTCGAACAAAGACTTGATTGGACGTTTAGGATGGTCGGGTATGCGGACAAGAGACATATTGCAGAGGGGTTGACTCAGGCTTAGTGACAAACTTCCCTTGGACGATAGCATGACAAGTGATAAGACTCAGGCAGCATATCTGTTAATCATAAGTCTACGAAGCAGGAGGCAATGCAAACTCTCCATATGTTTGGAAGAGTAACCAAACGGTGGAGGACACAACTCAATATAGCGAGCAAAGCTTCCTAAGGTCGTACTACATCCCAAAGTCTGATGAACCAAATGAACGGATGTTCTTTATCCAAGGGCGACTCATGATGCTACCAATAAAGAAAATACTTTTCCCATCCTCTTTTTGGGGTATATTTGATTTATTTTTTTTTGTTCTTTTTTTTATGATTTTGAAAAAGAATAAAGGAATATTACGTTACAATGGAGGAACGAGTACTGCAAACATACAATCTCAAGGCACAAGGACAAGATTGATGTTCTATGGAAATGATACTCGAGAAAAATCCTCCTGTGGCCAAAGGTGTTAAGATGCAAAAGCAAACTGTTACTAGGCTGATGGGTAAAGGATGCAAATGCGGTTGATAGAACACGCAATGGTAACGTCCTTCGATGTAAGTTTAACGTGCCCAGAGAAGGTAAGCTCGGTTGTTTTTCATATTTAGAGAGTCTGAAAAAGCATAAAAGGAAAATCCATTGGGGTACCTTTTTCGTCAATAGTCTAGTCGGTTCGAAAAAGGAGTAAACTAGCACCGATTAGACGTCAATTCAAAAACATTTTAACGAGTGTGACAAGGAGAAGATCACTCGGCTATTTTTTCAATTTTAAGGTGTCTGAAAAAAGATTAACTATGGACTCCGTCAGGAATGTTCTTCTGGACCATTTTAATGAGTGTGAAAGAATAAGGTCACTCGGCAATCTTTTCAATTTTAGGGAGTCTGAAAAGAGCTTAACTATGGACTCCGGGGGGGGTTTCTTTTTCGTAAATTTAGTCCCTCAGGCCCAAAAAAGGAATAAAATCTTACCTGAGGATACTCTTCTAAAGGATGGAAATTCAATAGAGCATACCTTTGTTCGTACAGTTGACTGTCCGGACCGAAAAAGGGGTAAACTACCACCAGACAGACGTGTCTTCAAATTTCAGTTTAACGAGCGTGAAAGGCCACAAGATCGCTCGGCAATCTTTTCATGTTTAGAGGGTCTAAAAAGGGCTTAAAAGGTGACCTGTTATGTTTTGGGAGTCTGGAGGGTAAGACAAAGAGTGAAAAATACCCATGCAAATGAGGCTCAAACTCGTATTCAGGAAAGACTACACGGACTCCTGAGCCTACAGTGTTATTAGAAACGGCATGGACACCATAATGCAACCAGGAACTACCTAGGGCATCCATGTTTTGGCAAGCTCTACCACCAAGTTGTGACACTTCTAGAGTAGATATGATGGTTCTGTGTCACAAACGGATGGGATCGATCCTATATCGGAAGAACAAAAGGCAACGAGATGCAACAGTTGGGTTGAAATCCTACCCTATATGCTCAAGTTGATTTTTGAAATTTTTTTATGGACCGTCCTTATATATATATATATATATATATATTTTTATTTTGTGAAACTCAATAAAAATTGTCCCAATACCTGATCAAATCCCTCCCATATAACTCCTGGACCACTCAAAATGGCTTTTGGTATAAAGAAACTGATAAAAGGGCCCAAAAAAGTGACAAAAAGAGGCCAAAAAGTCTATAAATAGAAGTTGGCAACTCGTTATCAACATTGCTGATTTGGAAATTAACTCTGGAGCCAAAAGACCCCCTTTGCCAAAGATCATGATTCCGGGAGCTACAGTGGACGAAACAGACTTCTGCTTGGACCAAGTAAGTACAAACTCCCTTATCTTGTAATTCAATACTTAATTTATTGCATTTAATTGATTTTGGGGGTGGGCGTCGACCTCAAAGAAGTCGGCCCTAATAAAACGTGGGTTGTCCAGGGACAGCCCACGGGTACCCGTGTGCAGATCCAAAGCTGTTCGCGGGTACCTGCGACTGTCGCCTCGACAGCCCGCGGGTGCCCCCCGCTCGGTGGAAAAATTGTTTGAACCAAGAAATAACTCCCCCTTTTTGCCTTGTGGTTTTGGCAGGATGCATGTTCAGTGGAGAGAGAGGGAGCATGAGGCCACCAATGAGCTAGTGGCAACAAATCCGAATGTTATGGCCGTGCTGACGCAGTGTGGTTTAGTAAAATTATTTTTTTGTCCATTTATGCATGCTCAACCCAGGCTACTGAATGCCTTGGTTGATTATTGGCACCCAGATGCAGAGGCCTTTATGATAGAGGGGCAATCCTTGGTGCCCACCACCGAGGATATTTACTTTTTGGTGGGCCTCTCGAGGAGAGGGGAACTCGTCAACTTTCATACTTTTCCTGTGGAGCTGAGAAAAGTCTCGAAGTTGATAGAGGATTATTGTGTGGCTGGGACCAATCAGAGGACTTCTTCGATACTTGTTGGTAGTATTACCAGCCTCGCCCTCCAGACCATCTTATCACTCATTGGGTGAATTACCAGCTCTTCAGCCATGCATCAGGCTTCACACGCATAGATGAACTGTGCAATTCAATCCATGAATGCACAAATTTTTGACTGGAGTACCACACTGCTAGCAAGCATGACAGGTCAGTTGTCAGCTTGCAGACAATGGACACACAGGAACTTCGGGTTTGGGACCATCCTGTGTGCGTTTTTCTTTGAGAGAGTTCCATGTTTTAGTCCTCGGTTGACAGTACGAGGACATCTGGCTACTTTCCCCGCAGTATGAAGATGGGCAGCATTGTTGCCACGACAGGGTGGCGGAAGGACTACAGAGGCCTTCAATGATGACTTTTTTGCTTGGATGTCGCGACAGATCCCGGCTATTGAGGATTACCCATATACAGGGATCGATTTTTCCAGAGATCCAATGATACTAGTGCCTCCTAGTGAGGAGCGAGGGGAGATCGGTAAGTCTCCACCTACCTAGTTTTTTTGTTTGCATATGTAATTTTTATGTCTTTTTGATATATATATCATGTTTTTATATAACATATTTTTTGATGGGTGAACATTGTATTGTGTGTAGATGTGGGACCCGTGCGACCTGTCGATTATGCACGGAACAGGCGCCGCCCATGGCTGCCGCCGCCAGGGGAGAAACAGTGGTAGGGAACCTCCCAGCAGGGGAGGCCGAGAGGGTTCTTAGGTGAATTGAGTGGAACTTTACTGTGCTCACTCGCACAGTTCCCATGGAAGAGATAGAGGACTTGCCACCCTCCTTGCAGACTCACATTGTGGGGGTACCTCGGACATGGGTCCGATTGTTTAGGTGTTTGGGTTAGGTTGTATGTGAGTATAATAGGGCCCATAGGCCCTGAACAGACTTGTATACTTTTATGTGCCACGAGCACTGATATGTATATATTTTTTGAGGGCATAAGCCCAGTGACTCGTTATGGTTCCCACTTTTTGAGGCGCTTGCGCCCATATATGTACTCTAAGGATTTTATCATGTTTATATATGGTTTTTTATTTCTTTTTTGTGTCTTTATGGATTATGTGTGCAAAAATGTATTTACATGTGTATGATCATGATATTTTTATGTGTGAGCAAGATGCCAATCTAAAATGTGATTAGCTAGAGTATCCGTGATTTGATTTAAAATCCTAGGAACATGAAAATATGTAATATAATCAAAGTTGCATTCCAAGAGACGTACCCTAAGGAATCGTCGGTGTAAAGTTGGGTCATGAACTCGGTATATTCTGTTTAGCTGCGACACAACCAGTTGAGCGTCTAGATAGACCCGGAGACGAGAGATACCTAATGACAAAGTGTCACGAAGAAACTCAATAACTGCACTATACTCAGCAACATTATTTGTGGTGTCACCTAAGCATATCCCTCCGGAAGATAACAACTGACCCTGTGGTGTAAAGATTACCCAAGCTGCAGAGGCAAGCCTTCATGTGTGTCGACTAGCACCGTCCGCATACCCAATGAACACCTCGGACTCACTTGACATCTGCCATAGTGACGAAAGATAAGATCAATGACATGTCCATAACACGTTTTTCAAAAGAAATGTAAAAAAGTAATAGCACAAAGACTATACATATGTTACAAAAAGTTACCCACAGTGACCATTCTATGTGTAATACTTCTTGAGGTAGAGCCCATTTCTAGTCTCCGCCAAAGCATTCCCTTCAAAATCGAGCAAACGATAAGCGCCCTTTTTTAAAACCTCCTTAACAATGAAGGGTCTGAACCACATGGGTTTAAACTTTCCTTCCCCAAGGGGGTCCTTGTCTTGGTCATAGACCAGGACAAGGTCGCCCTCAGAGAAAATCCGAGGAGGAACGAACCTATCATATTGACACTTGACCTTATGTTTATGAGCCTCGTTGGCCAGGGCCACATCACAATGCTGTTCATCAAGCTGCTCAAGGTGTACTAACCGTTCTTCAAGCGGAGAAGTGTCTGGCAATAACTGTACTGCCAATTTCAGAGATGGAATTTGAAATTCTATGGCCAGGACTACCTCCAGCCCGTAAACAAGTTGGAAAGGTGAGAAACTGGTTGCAGTCTTAACTGAGGTTCGGTAAGCCCATAATGCTGAGTATAACATAAAATGCCAATTCGACTTGGCTGAGTTGATAGTTCACTGTAGAATTGTCTTAAGAGTTTTGTTTATAGATTCCACCTGCCCATTAGCTTGGGGATAGTAAGGTGATGAGTGTTCTTGCCGTAACCCAAGCTTTTATGTTAACTCATACATCATTTGGTTCTGAAAATGACTGCCATGGTCAGTGACAATCTCTCTCGGGATGCCAAACCGTGCTATAATCTGGTTAAATAAGAAGAGATTTGCAGTCTCTCCATCATCTTTGAACGTCGACATAGCTTCAACCCACTTAGTGAAGTAGTCGATGCCTACAATGATATAGCGGTGCCCCCTTGTTGATGGGGGCTTGCATGTAGTGTAATCAATCCCCCATTTAGTGAAGGGACCGATGGTGACGACATGAAACAAGGGAGTTGGATGTGCCCTCATCTTCCGTGAGAAGATTTGGCATGGATGGCACTTCTTGACCGACTCGACACAATCTTTGATAAGTGTGGGCCAGAAGTAACTTACTCATAAAATATTTTGGGCTGTTGCCAACCCAGACAAGTGACTGCCACATGCTCCTATATGACAATCGTTGAGCACTATGAAGGCCTCCTCATGAGTGAAACATCGGCGCAAGATGCAGTCTACACCTCTCTGATACAACGTATCATTGAGTATGAGATAGTTCTTGGCCTGATGGCGTATCCGCCAACGTTCATCATGAGAAGCAGAGGTGGGACACTTCAAAGTCTGGAGATAGATCAGTATATCTCTGTACCAGGGGTCTGACGATTCAATCAAAAACATATCCCCCTGGATAGGCGATTCCTCAAGCACAACGTCACCTGACTCAACCGAAAGCTCTGAGATAAGTTCTGCGAAGACCAATGACTTTTTGGACTTGGCTGAAATGAACTCTAAGTCAAATTCTTGGAGGACTACCATCCATCTACTGATTTTTTCACCGATCACTCGTCGTTTCAACATGTATTGGAATGGATTCACGACGGCAACGACGGTGGTCTTACGAAACAGAACATAGTGACGGAACCATTGAACAGCATGAACTGCTGCCAACGCAAGTTTTTCGAGATGGGTATAATTAAGTTCCAGTCCCACGAGGCCTCGGCTCAGGTAATAGATCACGTATTCAGAAAATGAATCATCCTCCTGAACTAAAACCATGCCTATGGTTGACTCTGCAGCAGCCAGATATAATAAGAAGTCTTTGTTATAATTAGGTGGTCGTAGCAGAGGTGTGATAATGAGGGCGTGTTTCAATGCGTCGAAAGAGTGTTGCACTGCTTCTTCCCAGAAAAAGGGAACATCTTTCTTCAGTAAACGCATGAAGCCCTTGGTGATTTCAACATAGTTGGCGATGAAGCATCGTAAGAAGTTCGCCTTGCCTTGAAGACTTTGAAGCTGTAAGATTGTGCGTGGGGGGGCAACTGGACTATTTCCTCCACCTTAAAAGGATCCAACATGATCCCCATTGTTGAGACGATGAAACCTAACAAACGTCCTGACGTGACGCAAAAGCTGCACTTGTTGGTATTCAAGCGAATCCGGAAGTAGCGACAGCGTTCGAAGATTAGTCTGAGGTGCGTAGGATGATCCTTTCGCTTGTGAGAGCGTGATGCTAAATCATCTAGATAGGCCTCGAATATATGTTTGAGGTCGTGAAATGCAAAAGACATGGCCCGCTGGAAAGTGGCTCCAACATTCTTGAGACCAAAAGGCATCTTACGATAAGCGAATGTACCCCACGGACAAATGAATGTCGTTTTGTGTTGGTCCTCGGGTTTGATTTGGATTTGGTTATAGCCCGAAAAACCAACCATGAATGAAAAGGATTCACAACTGGCGCACTCATCAATGATCTGGTCGATGAATGGGGTTGGATAATTATCTTTTGGACATGCCTTGTTCAAATCATGGAAATCGGTACAAACACGAATCGTGCCTTGTTTTTTATCGACCGACACGGGGTTTGACACCCATTGAGTCAAATGAATAGGGTATATGAACCCAGCCTTGAGCAATTTCTCAACCTCTGTCTTAATGGCTGCTGCTTTCCTAGGATTGACTGGACGAAGTTTCTGTCAAACAGCCTTAGCATCGGGATACATTGTGATTTCATGTTCAACTATTTTCGGATCGATGCCTGGCATTTCCTCATAAGACCAAGCGAAAATGTCGCGGAATTCTTTAAAAAGATCTGTGTAAATCTGAATCTCTTCGGGGGAGAAATCCACTCCGACGAAGACATTCTCCACAATGCCAGGGTTTCGGGAGATATTGATAGGTATCGTTTCAGCGATAGTCGCCATATTGCCCTCAGCATAAATTTCCTGTGTAGCTAAAAGGTTAATAGGACATGGCTGATCTCCCGTCATGGCGATAGTGAATTCTCCTGCCTCGATTCGGTGTAACTTTGGGAGGAAATATGATCTGTGATGAAGATCCTCCCAAGGTTTGTCCGGACTAGTCATTGCTTCTATTACAGCTTCGTCTGAAGGAAAGACTAAGTCTAACGAATCGGTGGTAGCAAGAGAACCCTGAGCCCAGATAGGCTCTGGAAGTGGATCCAACTCTTGTGCAGGAGTCAGATCAGGAGTAGTTGAAGCTTGTTGGACTAAAGAGTACGCTACTTCAACAACCGACAAGGGCATGGACATGCCGGAGTTCCCTGTCTCATCCATCGTGGCTGATGGGGAAGGAAGAATCCACGGATCCTCAAAGTAAGTCGTGCGGAACGATGCAACATGAAAAATATCAGCCTTGTGGTGAGTGGATATAAACTTGACATCGCCATGAGGAGGTGGGTAATCGAAAGTACCCATCAAAGATGGGCACAAACCAACTCCTACGTTAACGACACCGGCTTGAGGATTATCTATCATAGGAACCGTGGATGTCCCCAAAGCTGGGTTAGGTCTAGAGAAGGACAATTTATCAATGGTCACTATCCGACCCTCATGTGGAAACAATAAGACTCGAAAAACTGTAGCGACCACCGCTTGCATAGCATAAGTCCAACTATGACCTAACAAGAGATTGTAGTCGAGGGGGGCATCGACTACCTCTACTTCAACGCACATAGTCTTCCCTCCTAACTGTATAAAGAAAGAAGGAATGATGCCATGTGGTCGGAAAGAATGACTGTCAAACGCAGTGAGGAGAGTAGGTGATGGAGATAACTCGGGCTGACCAATGGCTTTCCAACATGCTAACAAAATAACGCAAGTCAAAGCGCCCTCGTCGACCACCGTGCGGAAGATATTCCATGTAAAATTTTTCGTGGGATGAGCCACTACTATCTGAAACGTGATGTGGTAAGGCAAACAAGGTTTCAAGTCAGTCATATCTAACATGATAGTACCCGGGTTACAAGTCTCAGTAGAGCCTAAAGCAGTTAACAAGGCTTTCCTCTGAGCGGGGAAACTTTGGAGGACCTCCAAAGCGGACATATCATAGGGGGTTTGGGATAAATCTTCCAACACAGAGTAGTTCTGGGTGGCCCTTGCGTTTGGATTGTGAGAAGCTCACTTAAACACACCTTTTGGAATGTGTGTCATTGTTTCACCCAATGTCTTCTCGATCTGTAGAGGAAGAGATGGGATCTCGGCTTCTTTTCCCTTCTCATAGGTGCTTGCTTTACTATAGTCATGTGCTCTAGTCGTTATTAAAGCATCACCCCTAACCATATATACGTTCACGGAAGAGGAATTATTTGGAGGAGGGCAGGTTTCCTGGCTGCCCCCTTCGGCACTTGTAGAGGCTTGAGTTAAATTTTTCCCATGCTGAAAGGGATTAGTCAACACGACTTTCTATTGCTGTGTGACAAACTTCTGGGCCTCTGCAAGTCGAGGGAATAGATGGGTTGGGTGGTCTTCTTCACACAAGTTGCATGGATACCTCGCCTTCCGTTTTTCCGTGGTTCCCTCACCAGCATTATCAGTGGGTTTTTTCTCCCCCTTACCCTTCTTGCATTGTTTTTTCTTGCCTTCAGGATGTTGGTTGGCCTTTGGGTTAGTCATCTGTATGGAGTGTACTTCCGACGTTTGGGTAGGAGGAGCATCCAAAGAAGTAGTCTGGCTGGCCGCTGAGTGTTGTATAGATAATTGTTGCAATTGTTTTGTCAATTGCTCAGCAGGCTTAGTTTGTGTCGAACCAACGATACCGTCGGCATGTGGTCCGTCTCTCTGTCTAGTTTTATCCAGTATCGATCGTGGTGCATCCGACAGGATGCTGTACAATAGACCAGACTGAGAATAGATAAGCTCAAACTGTTGAGCCCTCATGATGGCATCTTCCTTGGAGAAAACCCCAAAAGTTGCGACGTCTTTGGATAATTGTGGTACTACAGACTTAAGGAACCACTCAAGCAGGAATGCTGGTGGAACGAGTACTTTGATTAGATTCTTTCGGCATCGCCACTCTCGGATATGATCAGAGATATGGTCCGCTATCGTCTACTCGAAATTGGCTAGCAACTCTGTGCCGACGTCGTATCTCACAGGTAACTAGACATGGTTAAGGAAGGCCATCGTCAGTTCGCCAAAAGAAGAGTATCGTGAACGATCAAGCTCTATGTACCATTTCGTGGCACTCCCAATAAGAGTGCGTTGAAACAATCGCAACTGGACGGAGTCATCTTTCAGTGATTTAGATGAACACTAAAGGTGGAAAGTAGTCATGTGATCACTTGGATCTTCATTAGGCTTGGCATCAAACTTTGGAATGTCTGAAGGCAACTTCATTGGCATAGGAGGCCAATGCGGATCGTGACAGATAGGATCATTTAAAAACCATGTCAAATCTGGAAAGTGTAACATTGCCAAGAATGGTAGTTTTGGTTGTTGCTGATAGCTTGGATAAAAGGGTCCTGGAGTTTTACTGGCACCAGGTTGCCAGGAAAAGTTTGGCTACAGGACCGGGTTCTGGTAGAAACCATGGCCCTGACCAGCGTAAGGGTTTTGCATCTGTGGAGACATCATTGGCCGATTCCCCAGGATGTTGGGCATTCATCGTGTTTGACGGACTTTGGGAAGGATTACTCCATGCCGGTCCTGATGGGAGAGGCATAGAATTTTATCCGGGGTTCCATTGACTGTGGAAAGAATTACCCTAGAACGACATTCCAGAGGAAGGAACGGATCCTTGTTCTGAGTTGCAAGGTCCTTGTATATGTGCCCCCAGTGCAGGAATAGCACCCTGTGCCGGAGTAGACTGTCAAAAAATGGGTGTGCCCCCAGATGGGAAAGCAGTAGATGCAAAAGTGTTATTACCAAACGTCCCGTTCCAAACACATGGTGACGAACCTACCGGCTGAGTTTGCATAGGTGTTCCTTGACTCCCGGCTCCAAAGAAACTTGTGTGTGTAGGCTGCCCAGCATACTGCTGATGCAGACCACCAAGCGAAGGGGATGAAGGAGAGATATGACCTCCAGCGTAAGGAAAAGCATTGAAAGGGATAGGAATGCCCCCAAGTTGACCTTGCAAAAGAGCATTAGAGCTCCCTGCCCCCAGACCCAAAGTCTGTAAAGTGGAGTGAGTGAGTGCAGGACTTGTACCTGAACTAGGCATACCGTATGAAAATGGAGGGCCTGTCACACTAGGTGTGAAAGGAGGTGTGGTCACCACTATAGATGGGGTCGGTCCACTGTGCGACGTAGTTGCAACTGAGACCATGGTGGCCCGGATAGCCGACAAAGGCAGGTTAGGAGATGCTTCTCCTGTGGTGACAACAGTGATGGGAATAGAAGGATTCCCAGATGAAGTAACAACATTTGTTGCCATAGCTGTGTGAGGCACTGACAGGCGTTCATAAAATTGAATTGGCACAATAACTTGCAGCCAAGTACCAGTGTTTGGGGTTTCAACCGTACCAATATTGGCGGTTGATTCCTTCGGGAGTTTTTTGAATTCAATGGTTTGTAACCCGGTAGCCTCGAAAGACCCTTGTTGGTCTATCCTTTGCCTCAAAGGTGGCGGGGGTGGCTCTAGCATAACCGTCGGCAGGCCCAGAAGCCTTCGTGACCGTCGGAGCTCTGAATCCTCCACTGTGTGAGAAGATTCACAACACGCTAAGGTATTCTACATGAACAAACAACAACACACACTAAAATAAGCCCCTATGAGATAAGACAAGCAAACACTAACTATTTTGAAGAACAGTTACAACAACCAACACTAGAGAAACTTACTGGTGCAAGTGCAACTCGAATACGGAAGCACCCTCCAGGTATACTCTGTAAAGCGTGGCCCGATGTCTGTCCTAGGTATCACGGTATACCCCCGCAGTCACCTGTGTATGTCCCTAGAAAAGATTGGCAACTAGTTTTCCAGCACGTGAACAGTCACTAGGCGAGTACAGTCGATAGTCGGGTAGACCACAATGAGCAGGGTATCAAGCCCAAAAACTGTGAAGGGTATCAAGAGCAAATGGTCTGGAAGACAACTGAGGACCTCGAATAGATTCGAGACCCACGAAGCTCCATGGAAAATGAAAACGACGGAATCCCTCAACAAATCCTCGATATGTGTTCTCCACTACGCTTGGTCCAGCTTTGGAGGGGTTATCTCTACTACCTTTCCTTACGCGACCTCGTGTTTAGCCCCTGTGTTAGAGGGGGGTCCCGGATAACTTTCCGTAACTGGGCTTCTACACTCCCTATGACAGACTCCAATGTTTGTTTTGAGTGGCCTTGGAGAATTTACTCTCCAACCTATTCCAAGGCCCTAGTCCTGAGCTAGTGTATGAACCCTACAAACAAAAAGTCTAATAGTTTTTAATTAGCGTTTCTTTTAATGGGCTTTTCTACGTCACAAGGTATGAAGGTGAAACTGATGGTGTATAAAGACTCAAAGAAAAATGAATAAGAAATGCTTGGAAACAAAAACTTTTACAAAAACACAAAAACCAACAACTTTTCTACAAGAAAGACTTCTTTTTCTTTGCAACTTTTCTAAGATTTCATGCAGCAAACATAAAGGAGTTTCACTCAATTTGCGAGCTACTTATGCTCTAAATGCAGTGAAAAAACTTATGAAAAAATACTTCTTCCTAGTTACTGATGCAACAACACAATCTTCAAACAAAGAAGAAAATGAAAAAGAGAATTTTTTTTTTTTTTATTTAATTGCGAAATGAAGCAACAAAGGGAAAATGCCGACAAGCACAAAACCAAGAAAACAAAATAAAATTCTAGCTTAAGGCGCAGATCGCAAAGAACCAGGGCAAAGATGCACAAAGGCAACCAAGAAAGCATCGATTCTAATACTTGTCTAAAAACCATAAAACAGATTTTTTCTTTTGTCTTTTCTATCAAAATATCAACAAAGAAAAACACAGGCTAAGGATAAGAGGCCCTAACCTACTGACTGTGCTGCCTTAGACTCAAACCCCTGAGAGGAACACTTCTCACCACAGGAGGGGATGACTGCCCCACCCAAGCTGAAAAGAAACCAGACAAGCCCGTGACTGTCACTAAAACAACACGCGTGCGAACGTGTGCTGAGCTATAATAGCGCGCGGGTACCCGCGGGCTAAACTTGAATAGGCCGCGGGTTTGTATAAATGCTAAGACAAAACAAAACACAGGCAACCCAGACCTGAAAAGGCCTCTGGTATTGAAAACTAGGGTCTCTTAAAGGCTTGGATGTTTCTTTTTTAACAGAAAAGGAAAAAAAATGCAAAAGATAACAAACACAATAAAGCAGACTGAAAACAAGACAGTGAACCAGTGAGACCCAGACAGGATCCAGAAAGCCCCCTGAGAATGTAAAATTCTGATAGGGAAGAGGAGACTGCCTCTCAAGCTTTCTGAGTCCTACACGCTACTGAAACCTCTGCAGCAAGTGTTCAAACATGGGTTGTAGAAGATTAGGGCACGGGTTACACACGTGCAGGCCTTCTGCAGGTCGTATGTACCTCTGTGTGTCCTGATAATAAATGTCAAGAAACAGTCAAGGAAAAAACTGGTATTAAGAACCAGGTTCCCTGCTAGCTTTGACCTAACAGAAAACAAACAAACAAAGAAACATAAAATCTAATTCTTTGAACTACCCAAAAACCTTCAACTAAATCTGGAACCCTAAGAGTAATATCCCCAGTGGAGTCGCCAATTTTGTTGTTGGGAAATAATACCCGATAGACTAACAAGCTAGGGCTAAACTTGTATGCAGATCACAACCTTAAAGAAAAAACCTTTAACCTATCACCCCAATACTCAAACCCCTTTTTCACACACAAGCATGGAAGATACCTACTAACCTTTTTCTATCGATGTTTGATGTAGATCCTCCGTTGCGCTTTATCCGCTTGCTTTTGTTGCTCCTTCCAAAGACAATACTGCAATCAAGACAAAACACTCTGCATGCCTACTATTCTTCTACCTAAGGGTTAGAGATTAAGCATAAATCAAATAAAATATATATCACTCGTGCATTGGGATGGGAAAAGTATTCTTTTATTAATCTCAAGATGAATCAACTTACAATAATGATAGAGACCGGCCACCGTTCCTCCATCCTTATCCTGGGCTCCTCCTCTTCTTTGTCCTCCAACTTCTTTGCTTGAATTTTTCTTAGGCTTGAGGAAAGGCTAAGGGGTTGGGAAAAATGGATTCGGAAATTGGGCATAGTTTCTTTGCTATCTTTTTCCTCCTCCAAATAGTACCCCTACCCCTTCTTTTATAGTCTAGAAGGATCTAGGGTTTTGGACGAACTCTCGACCATGCATGGTCGGGAGTTCCAGTTAACTGACCCAAAGATTTTTGTCTCGTCGGCAACTTTCCTGTTTTTATGCTTTGTTAGGTAAACGCGGGCTGTAGTAGGCCAGCCAGCATTCCAACGCGTGCAGTAGTGAGCCTGTCAGCGTTCCAACATGTGCAGTAGAGGGTTAGGGAGCATGCCACTTTTTTTAAGAGGGTTTTCCAGAGTTTATTCAGCATGGCTTTGGAAAGGAAGAGATATGAGTTGGCCTGATGCCAGGTAAGCATGTGTGGTGCAATTTAGGGTTATAACAACATGTAGTGGAGTACCCTACCAATATGTTGGCCCTTAACCAAGTTTTGAGGAATACTTGGTCATATTTGACCATTTTTGGGAATTTGACAACCTGTTGAAGACGAAGTGCAAAGCAAAGTGGAGATTGCAGAAGCTAGACCCCATTTTTGGGTCCTTTCTGGGTTTTGGGAATATGTAATGGGAAAGGGATGTCAGCCCGCAAGTTTAACCATGCTTAGGCCCACTTTTGTAGTGTATAAATAGATATCTAAGTGATGTAAGTAGAGAGAGAAGATTAGCCAAGGGCTTAGTGCTAGAATTGATCTATGTGATTGACTTGGAGAGCTGAGTGCAAGTGTTGTAAGTTCAGAGTGCACATCTTGTAAGGAGGCTCTATGCTAGATCTACTTGAGGAAGGAGGATCTGGCGAGGTGTGTGCATATCTCCTATCCTATGCAGAGTAGGGTTTTGATAGATCTGTACTATAACCAGATTGACTGAAGCTAATAAATAAGAAGAGTTGGTGGATGTAGCCCCAGGGTGGGGGTGAACCATGTAAATATTGTGTGTTGTGCTTTGTGCTTATTATTAGATTTTTTGTATTGCTAAGTGCTTGGATGTGATTAGATAGACTTTCTTATGCTTAATGCTAGAGATGTATATGAATGCTAAATCCGATGTGTATGAATATGCTAAGTGCTTGGTCTACCAGATCTGATTTGTCTTGTTGTTGCTAAGTGCTAAAATAACCCAGACCTAAGTGAATGTTGTGATGCTCTGTTATGTCGACGAAGTATACCTAAGTGGAATATTGATGAATGATCTATGCTAAGTGATTTGTAAGCGATATAATCATATACCTGCGTACCATCTAAGGTTGCAGACACCTGAGTCTTGCAACCACCCCTACCTCTACCTCAGGTGAGACTCCATCTGCTTCGTAGGTGTTACCGAAAGGGTCGGTAGTTAGGGTTTTTTGGTGCATTGTTATAGCGTTGAACCCCGGGTCTACCCTTGTGCCAACAAATGGTTCTCTTGCTAGGACCAACAATTTTATTTCTGGGAACTAAGGGAGAAGATGCTTTGTGAAAAGATTCGTCCTAAAACTATGGAGGCTCTATGCGTGGATCTATGCCCTAGTGCGCAGTATTTTACTTGATCTGAAAATATTTGTGCTAAAAGAGAAGGCCAGATATGAAGAAAAGAAGTGATATCTGAATGCTTTGTGCTCTGAGAAAAGTAAAAGTGGAAGCTTCTGAAGAAAAGAGGTAATATATGTAAGCTCAATGCTCTGATAAATGTAAGAATAGTTAAAAGTTCTTAGATATGAAAGCTTTGTGCTCTGTAGAAGTAAGATAAGTGGAAATTTTTGTTTCTAGAGCATGGATCTAGGTATATTTCACAGACTCTATCCTAGATTGAAAACTAGGACTCTAATAGATGAAAAAAAGTTTGATATGAATAGATCTGATAAGCATAATGATAGATATGTTATACCTATGCATAGAAAGAATGTTTGGACTAACAAATGGATGCAAGATCCTAGAAAGAATTTTTTGCAGGCTAGCTACCATAATCTTGGTCCGCAGTACAAAAGAAGTTGGCGATCATGTAAAATAAAGAGAGGGTTAACCCTATGTTACAGTTGCAGAAGACCAGGACATCCTTCTAAGGAATTCCCTAGTGGAAGATCTAGTTGTCTCTGTTGCAAAGCTTTGGATCTTGAAGTATTAGATTTCCCTAGATTGATTGCTAAGCTTGAAACATTGAATTTGAATGAAGAAAACCCTAAGGAAGATCTAGAAATAGCAAAACCTAGGAGAGAATTAGAAAATATATTACTACAGAAGAAAGACCCCTTGAATGACCACCGACATGTTAGATTGTCATAAGTCTTTAACGAAAAAGAATGCATCAAGGAAAGAATAGGATACTTCGACATTGATTGTGTTCTGGATGAGGAAACATAGGTGAATGTTATGACATAGAGAACTTGGGAAGCTATAGGAAGGCCTTCTATGATCCCTTCACTAAGAGGAATAGGGTTATTCAGAGAGAAAATGGTAAACTTATGTGGAAGGCTCACTTAGATATCTATGCATGTCAATGAAACTTCGATACAGGGAGAGTTTGAGATTATCAAATTATTGAGGACAACGCCCCGTTTGCTATGTTACTTGGAAAACCTTGGATTGAAAGAGATCAAGCCAGGAAGAAGGAATAAGAAAAGGTTTTAGAACAACAGAGACAAGAGTTAAAATATTTCATGACCAAAAGGATCGCATAGTTGATTGAAGAACAAGAGAACAAATCAAAGCTATTTAACACTAGGGACTCACAAAAGATTGGAATATCTATATCAGATATAGATGAAGTAGTACCCCTGAGTCTTGGGAGAGAACCTCAGCAATGCGAAGTGACTATGCCCAAGGAAAATTAGAATGGGAAAATAACTACCGAGACGAAGCTCATGGGGAAGAAGGCTAGGAAGCTAAGTAAAAAGAGAGCTAATATTGACAGGCTACAAAGGGTTCCAGAGGGAACCTCTCAGAAAGAAAACTTGTAAAATTGGAGCTTCGTCGAGATACCAGAACAACGACATGGGTCACTTCGCCATGGAAAAGCAATATAGCCGTTGGAAGCCAATATAGTTGTTCGAATGTCGCTCCGAACGGATCGAAAAGCATTGATGGCTCATCACCAGACTGTTAGACCATGCGATAATGGAAAAAACAAGAGTTAGTGAAGCCCCATATCCATTAAAAATGATCGATTACAGAGTTACTTACTTATTCCATCACGCCATGCACAGAAGACACTTTTGCTAATTGCGAATTTGAGCCCACAGACTACATGAATTGTGAATAGTTATTATTCCACTCTTACTCTTTACACAGTTGAAGAATCTGTAAGAGAGGTACTCACTAGCCTTAGAGCCGAAGGAGTCATGTCAGAGAGAGGATTGTCTACAGGGTTATAGGCATCATCAACGAGAGGAGTGCAAGCCTCCCTGTCGACTGCATGAGCATGAACATCTCGAGTCGATGCAGAAAGAATAACCAAACATAAAGACGATATGGACAACATGAAGTTGGTTCCATCCATCCTACCTGCTTACATACCACCTTTGAGTGGTGTGATCAACAGAGACAATGTTCTTAGATACTTTGAGTACACTCTAGTCACTGGGTACCTTCCAAAAGGGGTACGTGCAGTCCAGATAGATCAAGACAAGATTGCAGCATTGAAGTTTAGTGACTTCAAGATGGGGTATGGTAAATTTTACAACATGCTTTCTCCATACAAGTACCTAACTAGAACCAACAGAAAGAATTCGAATATCATCCCTCAGCATTGGACGATGAACCTCACACAGTCTAATCTGCTCAACGTTAGGAAGATACTGCACTTCAGCAAATACCAGGAGGTGAATTCTTGTGTGCTGGTGAGTTACCATGGAGGATACTTATGGTTAAACCATCGCATAACGATTGATCCAACGTTGATCAATCGGATCATCAATCTTAGCATGTAGGGCCTTTATCCCCATGATTACTATCTTGGATAGACCGCGGATCATGCTCTTTCTCAGAAAATCAAAGAAGCTTATGGAAATGTTGATAAAGGCGCGCGAGGCTACAAGGTAGCTTCTATTGAAAGTGGTGCAGTGCGCCTCGCCTGTCAAATGATCACAGGGAAGTTGGTAGGAAAGAGTTGACCCACACAAGTATCCGACTTTGTAGTCGACCTCACAGGGAAGTGCATAGAGGGACTACAGATGAACTGGGTGAAGTACATGGTGAATCAACTACAGATTCACTGTAGAGAAGCCCAGGATTAGGGGCATGAATTCCATTTTAGATGTCTCTTGATACTTATAGATTTCATTGCATGGGAGCTACTGGAAGGTGCAACCTTCCCAGACATCGACCCCTTTGAACCACTGACTGTGAAGTTCAGTACACTATGGTACTCGAACGATATGAATAAGCAGTGGAAATCCAATTCCATATTACATACCTACTACACCCAGTTGAAGCTCACCATCCAGTCCGAGCCTCGCATGACCCTGAATACTTTACACAGGTTTCGAACTTTGATGAAGTTCTGCGTGGAACTCCATTTCATATACATTACAGCACGTGCTAATGAGAAAAAGGAACAACTTTAGTCTTATTATAAGTTGATAGAAGAAGAAATAGAGGATATCACCAAGCAATGGTCAGTGGACCTCCTTGTTTCAACAGACCCCATAGAAATGTCTGACATCAACAGCCTAGAAGTTGCACAGGATACACCTGGGCCCAGTAAGACAAAGAAAACAAAGAAGATGAGGAAGGTTGAGGAAGTCCAGGATATAGATAGCCTATCTGTGAGGATGGATTCCATTACACCAGATAAGGGAGGTGATGGATAAGATGTCGACCAAAGACCAGAAGACAAAGTAGAAATCATAAAGAAGAGGAAGGGTTCGCCTCCAGAACTTTCCTCCCGGAAGAAATCAAAAGCACCTGTAACTGAGCTGCAGACCACACTCACTCTATATGACTTCAGTTTCCTCATCACAGATATGAATGAAGCTATAGAAGAGATAGAAGAAAAGAAGGAAGTTAAGCAAGATACAATGTACAAAATAATTGATATCGAGCTCCAAGGAGTGCAACAGGCACTTCAGTCTAGCCGCATAGTCTCAACTGCGCCCCTGCCAGAAGGAACAAAAAAAGAGGTAGATGAACCAGTTCAACTCCACAATATTGCTGACACAGTCGAAGTACGCCTTTAGAAAGCACAGGAAGAAAAAGCGCAGGCCACCCAGGCCTTAAAATAAGAACATGAGGAAATCATCGAACAACGCTGAGCTGCACAACAAGAGAAGGACACTCTCCAAGAAAAATTTGAAGAAGAAAGAGAGAAGATCCAAAAAGAGAAAGAGCAGTTGCTCATGAAGAAGATAGGGATAGAAGAAGCAGTCAACAGATCATTTCACTCTATGACCGGCTTAGAGCAGAAGGAAGAAGAACCCATAGAACACCAAGTGATGAAGCTTGTTGAAGTTATTCAACAACTTCAACAAAGAGTCATGGAATTAGAGCTTCAGACCATACCAAGTACCCCGCGAGAAGTGCGCGACCAATGCGAAAAGACTTCCCAGAGAATAGTAGAAGGGATTAAAGCACTCACTGAGCAATGAAAATAGTTAAGTAGTAGAAGTGCACGGATATATGAGAACCTAACCAAGAATCCAAAATTGCATAAATTAGAGTCGCAGCTCCAAGAGGCGAAGCATGAAGCCGAAAAGCTACATGTGAAGTTGAAGGCCCTATCACCCATAGAGATAATGAAGCAGTCTCACGAGAAGCACACCACCCAACAACAGATTCAAATGCTTCAAAGTAAAGTAATGGAGATCGAGACCCAAGGAACAGAGCTAGAACAGGTCATCATATTAGCAGAGTAGCACCTCGACGGACCAGTAAATGACACACTCACCTAGGAGTTCGTCGAGCAAGAGGCTGTGGAACAACAACAGGTCAAAGAAGCTCGAGGCATTCGAGGAAAAAATGATCAGACCTGAGTGACTCGGGATGAGTCACAGGTGAGTATTGAGGGCCTGTTGGCCCTTGACCAAGTTTTGATGAATCCTTGGTCATATTTGACCATTTTTGGGACTTTGACAGCATGTCGAAGACAAAGCACAAAGCGAAGCGGATATTGCAGAAGCTAGACCCCCTTTTTGGGTTATTTTTGGGTTTTGGGAATATGTAATGGGAAAGGGGTGTCGGCCCGTGGGTTTACCCATGCTTAAGCCCATTTTGTAGTGTATAAATAGATATATAGGCGATGTAAGTAGAGATAGAATATTATCCAAGGGATTAGTACTAGAATTTATCTATGTGATTGACTTGCAAAGCTGAGTGCAAATGTTGTAAGTGTTGGGTATGTGTTATATTCTTTGCATGTGTGTGTGTGGGTGCGTCAGATATGACAATTGTTATTTTCTATTTTTAGTGGATTTGTAAATTAATCCCAGATTAAGGGATTAGGGTTTTGGTATCTATGGAATACCTAAAAACATTGTATATATTGTATGGTGAATGGTGAAATTTGATATAATGAATATAAGAAGGGTTTTCTTGGTTGAGGGTTTCCAGTACAAAATCTCTGTGTACTCTGTGTATGAGCCATTGATTAATTTATGTATTGCTTAAGAATCTATATGCATTGCTTTACTTCGTAGGTTTAAAAATTACAGTAAGTGTTGAGTGCACAGATTGTAAGGAGGCTCTATGCTAGATCTACTCGAGGAAGGAGGATCTGGTGAAGTGTGCATAGATCTCCTATCCTATGTGGAGTAGGATTTTGATATCTCTATGCTGTAACTGGATTGACTGTAGCTAATAAAGAAGAAGATTTGGTGGATGTAGCCCCAGGGTGGGGGTGAACCATGTAAATACTGTGTGTTGTTCTTTGTGCTTATTCTTAGATATTTTGTATTGCTAAGTGCTTAGATGTGATTAGATAGACTTGCTTATGCTTAATTGTAGAGATGTATATGAATGATAAATCCAATGTGTATGAATATGCTAAGTGCTTGGTCTACCAGATTTGATTTGTCATGTTGTTACTAAGTGCTAAAATAACCCAGAACTAAGTGAATGATGTGATTCTCTATTATGTCGGCGAAGTATACCTAAGTGGAATATTGATGAATGATGTATGCTAAGTAATTTTTAAGTGATATAATCACAGACCTGTGTCCCAGCTAAGGTTTCAGACACTCGAGTCTTGCAACCACCCCTGCCTCTACCTTGGGTGAGACTCCATTTGCTTCGCAGGTGTTGCCAAAAGGGTTGGTAGTTAGGTTTTTGTTGGTTCATTTTTATATAATTGAACCCCATGTCTACCCTTGTGCCAACACAATACAAGGGGAACACAAAGAATAGATTCATATCCATGAGGGAAGGCTTGGAAAGTGACGAAGAGGAGGTAGAGGATTTTGGGTCTGTGGAGCAAATCGAGGAAAACTTGTGCACGAAATATGAGAGGAATATGAGAGGTCCAAGAGAAGAAGTAGAAGGAATCACTCCTATCCATATCCATGTCATTGTGGAACTTATAAACCCATTTGTGACTAATACACCAAGAAAATGACCATCGTTTAGACAACCAAATTTTGGGAGAAGGAAGATAGCAGAAAGTACATCTACACAAGGAACAACAATTGAGGGAGCTAGTTCAGGAAGCGGTAGTCATATATATACTCCAGTGGAGGTACTATTTCAACATTTAATATGACGGGACATGACCCAACCATAAGTCTACCTAAATTCAAAGGACAAGCATTGGAGGACTCGAAGAAGCACCTGTTTATCATTGAAAATATTTTGGAAGCAAAATAGATCACAGACGAGGACATTAAACTTGCACAATTAGATATCACATTAAGAGATCACGCACTGGATTGGTATATTAGTTTAGCCACAAACAATTTTCCAAGGACAACCAGAATGTTTGGAAATATGAAGAAGCTATTGATAAATGAGTTCCAGAAGCCAAGTTCAGAGGACCAATACATGAACAAGATGATATAGATTAGACATAAACGAGGAAAATCCATATGGGATATTGACCATAGATTCAAGCGATTGAAAGGAAAGATGAAATATGTCATGACAGATATGCAACATGGGCATCTGTTTGTCAATTCATTGTTACCACACTTGAAATATCCACTGTGACAATAGAAGTTTCATACGCAGGTAGAGGCTCTACAGGAAACCATACAACTGGAAGAGAACCAATATCATAAGACAGATCTAGCCATTGAGGAGCTAAAGGAGGATATGAATAACTTAACATTCCAACTAACTAGAGCAAGAACAAGGGAAAAAGAGAAGTTGTTTGGTGTACCACATGTAGGACATAAGGACAACATAAGAACGAAGGTCCAACATTCACGTAGTACATGGCAGCAAGAATGCCAAATCCATTACCAACAGGATAACTATGGTGTGAGATCTATCAGAAACAGGGCCATGATCCATTTCACTTCCCAATGATGCACAAGTACCAGACAGTACCGAAGATCTTGTATTGCAATTTTTGCAAGTCAGTAGGCCATGGTGACAAAGATTGTAGAACCATGGAGTTGATGAGAGGGAGAGCATCATATGCATATCGGGTACAGGAAGAAATGATAACTGGGAAATCCACGCCCCAGTTTAATCAATTACCAACCTAGTACAACACTAAGCAGCAACCATACAACATTGTGCAGTTGCAGTATAACACCGCGTAGACACACTATAATACCATGAAGTATAATGAGGCACCTTAGTATAACACACTGCGAGGGGATATAGATGGCTATAGAGCCAGAGGAAGAGAAATAGGAGGCTTTGGAAGAGGTAGAGGACCAGTGGTATGTCGCAATTTTCAACAACTAGGACACTATGCAAGAGAATGCCTAGTTCCACCAATGACCTGTATGTATTGTCGCACATCGGATCATGACACGGAAGAATTTCCTATGCTATTAGGGAAGATCTAGGAAAAAAGGAATAAGAAAAATTAGAATGTTCAGTGGATGTCATCAGAAGTGAGGGATGAAGGAAGAAACATCAATATAGTTACACATGGAGGAGCTAAAACAAGAAATGACGTAGCATGACAAGAGCCAACACAACACCAATGGGTGAAGAAGAATGTTGAACCAAGGAAGTAGTTTGACGCATAGAACAAGAAGGATATATTTAAGTAAGCCAGACAAGAATTTATGAAGGCAGACATTGTGTTAACATCAAACGCGAAGCATAGTAAGGAAGTACCAAAATACAAGATGCCTCCATCGTTGGATCACACCAAATAAACACAACCCCTAGGAAAAGTAAGTACGATTAAAGGATTTTTGAAATCATGTGTAAAATTACTAAATGATCCATCCTCTATCAAAGTATTACAAAATATGATAGAAATATGTAGCATAGAGGCAGAAGAAAATCTAGAACAAAAAATAGTCAATCACCTACATACAAGGAGGAGAACAAGTAGGGAGTTCAGGCTGAATGCCAACATTGGATATTTCAACATGGGAGATATTATACTGGATTTAGGATCTGAAGTCAATGTATTGCCCAAGAAGACATGGAAATGTATGGGAGATCCCACATTAGGATATTCACCAGTTCAGATGAAACTAGAAAATCAACACAGAGTTCTACCAATTGGAAGACTAAAAGGAGTGACAATAGACCTTGACAGAGTGAAGACTAAAGATGACTTCAAGGCAATAGAGATAGTGGACGTCACAACACCTTATCCAACATTGCTCGGCTTGGATTGGGAGTTTGATAACCAAGCCATAATAAAATTAAAGACGCGGAAAATGATCTTCAAGTTAGGAGAATACAGGGTCATTGCGCCATTATACCCATCAGAGGGGGAAAGGTTCGTAGAGCCTATTGGAAGATTGGTTGTTGTCATTGATTTCAACCCTAGTCATGGGTTTTGGACCGCAAGATTGATGAAGGTTTTTGGACATGAAGGAAATTGCACATGTAGATACAAGACCCATGGATGGATAATATACATCATGTTGTTTCTGGTGGTATGTGGCATGTAATGTGGATCCTCATGGTTGAGGATAAATGAATTTTTGAAGATGACAAAGTGAATTGAAGAAGGAAGTACATGTAGGACCTGAAGATAATTAAAGAAAAGAATTACAAAATAAGAAATTGCCAGGTCGGCCCTAATGTTAAAAGGAAGTGACATAAATGGTTTAAATAAATATCATTATACATTCATTTGATACACAAGTCGAATTTCAAAGGAAATCAGAAGTAAAGAAGGCTGGATTTCAAGGGAGGATGAAGTCTTTTGGTGATGTGTTCTAAGGTATGTTATTTTCATGTCATACCGTTTTTGCTATAATTTTTTTTCTAGAATGATTCAGATGGTGAAATTGCTATGGTATTGAGAAGACATATCAAGGTATCTGTGGTAAAAATTTCAGCTCTTGATTCACTATAATTATGGAGATACACTCTGTGGGAGATAGGGTTTGTGACCATTCCTGAAGCTAGTCAATAAACATGTGTTTTGGGTAAAACATTCATAACCTCTTCATCAAGAATCCAAATGACATGGGAAAATTTTCATTGGAAATAGTACGGACTGTAGTTTCTTATGTGTAGGTCAGGGATGATTTTAAGGATGGCAATTTGTTTTAAAATGTAGAAACCTTGGTGAAAATTACTAATCCTTCATATGTTAAGCATAAATGTTTGGAAATATTTTTGTAAAAATATTCAAACTTATAAGGATTTTATATATTTTTTATAAAATTTTGCCGATTTTAAAGGTAAAATAATTTTATCCTATAGAATTTGGGTGAATCATTTTTAAAATAGCATATCTCGTTTTTGGAAAAACCATGGAAGATTAGCCCATGAGCAAAATTTAGCCCCTAAAATCATCCATGGTGCAAGTTTCAGAATCTGATGTTAAATATTGAGCATGGGGCATTCTATACAAGGTCAGTCTCCTGAATAAACCAAAATTGAACAAGGTCTACCATTCTCTCTATAACTTCTTTTTGGGGAGGATTCAAGAAGTGAAACTTGGAGTAGTTTCAGAAAATACATTGAGTAATATTATATATAGGATCAAAGTACTCCAAGAATTGAATAATTGCAGAAATTGAAGAAGTCTCAGGAAGCATTATCAGGTTTTATGTGATGATTGGTTGATGGTGATGATTTAATCTAAAGTTTTATTATCTCTCATATATTCTTCGGTGGAAGGAAGGGGAAATGATGTAGAGTTTAACTCTCTCTTGATATTAGAGGATTGTGTCTTCCTCTTGGAGTTTTATCCCTCCCTTTACATTTGGAAGTTGTAGCTACCTTTGGAAGTCATTACTTCCCTTGAACAATAACTATTGATTATTTCTCATATATTTTGCATGGTGTATTGTGGTGTATTGATGTAACTCTTATAATATTGTTCATTTCTCATTGGATATAATTGAATGGTTTAAGTATAAGTTGAAAAAGGATTTAAATTGTACTTTATACTAATTCACCCCCCTCTTAGTATCAACAGAGCCTACTTGCTTGGAACTGGAGGAAATTATCCAATTGTACATAACAATTGTGCGAGATGAGGATTACATAAACCCAACTGCATATGGGATTCGTAGTTGGCAGAGAATCACCTCATGTGTGTCACACTCATATATGGGCTTAGAGGATTGGCAACATAGGTTACATGAAGTTTCCACAAGAATAGACCACGTAGTAAAATGGGTAGTTACAGAGATAAGGGAACCACCCAACTTCCATGGGGTGAATGACCTAGAAGAATTTTTGACATAGTATGAAGATGAAGTGCTAGAAAATCAGATACTAGTAACACTAGATATGGAACTCAAGGAGACACATGTGAGATGGTGGGATGCACAAAAAGAAATAATCAAGGACTGGTATCAATGTAAGTGGTTACTGCGCATTAGATTTGGCACAGAACAAGGAAACAACCAATGACAAAAACATGATGGACAGGGGGCACCAAAAGAAAAATTGGAGAAATGTAGAGCGTTGTAGAAAATGACACCATTAGAGGAATGGCCTCACCATTTTGTACACACATTAGAGGGCATCCCAACAAACTAGTATACAGACCAAGAACTACGTAGAGGAACCACAAGTTGGACAATACTACAACAAAACTTTACAGTCACTTTTTCATTTGAGCATGAGAAACCCAACATAAATGCAGTACTTAAAAAAATAAGAGCGGTGATATTTATTAAGGAACTAGAAGTTGAACTTATAAAAGACGAACGACAACAAAATAGATAGACAATGAAAGAACTATTGTCATGCTACCAAGTGTAGGAAGAAGTATCGAATGAATATGACCCATGTGATATTCAGATTGAGGAAGTTGAAGGAGAGAGAGAAGTGGATGGTCCACCTATGGAATCATAATTTATTTCTGCGTCGATCAAGGTGAAGAAAGTCAACATCGGGATAGTGGAGAATCCCAAAATGGCCAACATTGGAGACTATTGGGATGAGCAAACAATATAAATTATAATAGAGCTACTGCGTGAGTACAGTGACATGTTCCCAACAATGTTCACATAAATGAGAGACATAGCGAGAGATCTAGGAGAAATGAAAATACCGCTCCGAGCTGAGGCAAGACCAATCAAACATCGATCATACATACTAAACCCAATATATAAGCAAAAAGTCAAAGATGATATTGATAGGATGTTAAAGGAAAGAATCATAGAACCTGTAGAAGAATTTGATTAGATAAGTCCGATGGTAGTTTAGGAGAAGAAATAAGGGGGAATATGAATATGCGTCGACTTGAGAAAGTTGAATGATGCATGCTTACATGACTTGTTCCCAACCCCATTCACAGATGAAGTATTGGCGAATGTAGGAGGAAATGAAGCGTATTCATTCACCGACGGATTCTTAGGATACCATCAAATCAATATAACACTGGAAGACAGATACAAGAACACTTTTTCCACATAATGGGGATCATACCAGTATACAATCATGCCATTTGGATTGAAGAATGCACCAACAATATTTTCCAGAGTAGTCATAGATGCATTTAAAGAATTTATCCACCATATTCTAGAGGTATACCTAGATGATTAGACAATATATAGTCGATTGAAAGACCATGTAAACATCTTGCGGTTGATGTTAGAAATATTGAGGCTGTTCCAGATATTGGTAAATATCAAGAAGCGCATCTTCAGAACACCTTTTGGGATATTATTGGGCCATATCGTGTGCAAGAAAGGTTTTCTAGTAGATATTTCCAAGATTGTAGTAATTGTTAACCTGTCACCACCAAAAATAGTCCATCAATTAAGAGTGACATTGGTACACATAGGATACTATAGAAAATTTTTAAAAGGGTAAGCGCAGATCACTGCACCAATGGAGGAATTGCTAAGGAAAGACAGAAAGTTCCAGTGGAATCAGGACTGTCAACATGGTCTGGATACTCTGAAAGAGAAGATGGTAACTGCACCAGTACTGGAATTCCCATATTGGGAGAAGAAATTCAAAGTACATGTATATGCATCGGCCATAGCACTTGGTGCTATTCTGGCAGAGCCAAGAGCAAGAGAATTCGACCATCCTATAGAATTTGCTAGCAGAAAACTGTCAGAATTAGAGAAGAACTACAACACTACAGAGAAAGAAGGGCTAGCTATGGTCTACGCGTTCCATAAATTCAGACATTATTTATTAGGAAAACATTTCAAGATGTTCATAGACCATTCAACACTCAAATACCTCGTCAACAAGCCAGTGTTGTGGGGGATAATTTGCATATGGTTATTGTTGTTTTAGGAGTTTGACTTCAAGGTAATAGTCAAGCAAGGAAAGTTGAACACAAGACTTGATCACCTATTGAGGATCACGAATGGGGAGGAACCTAAAAATATAGAGGAAAAATTTTCATACGCACAACTATTTTCAGTCCATATAGCTGATGAATACTTCACAAACATCATCCAATACTTGAATACAGGGATTGTTGCACAGGAATACAACACTACGTAGAAGAAGAATATGGTATTCAAGGATGCATATTACCAACTAATTACAGAACACTTATACAAAATGGGTGTAGATAGCATCTTGATAAGATGTGTATTAGAACATGAAATACCTATAATTTTAGCAGAAGCCTATGAGGGAATAGCAGGAGGAAATTATGCAGGTAAAGCTATCACGCATAAGGTATTACGCGTAGGACTATGGTGGCTGAACATGCATAGAGACTCGAAGGATTACTGCTATAAATTTTATGTCTGTCGTAGGGTTGGTAAACCGAATAGAAGGGACATGATGCCCCTGCAACCACAAGTAACTTTGTAGGTATTTGAAAATTGGGAAATATATTTTGTGAGACCAATTAACCCACCAACAAAAAGGTTAGGAGAAAGGTACATTATCACTGCGATGGAATACCTAACAAGATGGGAGGAAGCAACACCAGTAAAATGTTGTAGCGTAGAGATAGTGACACCTTCCTATTCGAGCAAGTGATCAGTAGATTTGGTTGCACAAGGATTTTGATGAGTTACCAAGGCACCAACTTCATTAACAATATTATTAAGGCTAAGACTGAGGATTTTGAATTTCATCATCAAAAGAGTACACCATATCATCCTCAAGAAAATGGAACAGTGGAAGCCTTTAACAAGATCCTTGAAAATGCACTGACAAATATCTGCAACGTTAGTAGGGATGAGTGAGACTTCAAGATACCCATGGTATTGTGGGAATACATGACCACATGCAATAAATTGACAGGACAAACACCATTCATACTGGTGTATGGACAAGAATTTATGGTTCCATTAGAATTTTGGGTGCCCAGTTTGCGCGTAGTAGCAATTAAAAATATGACAGAACGAGGCAGAGTACAGGAAAAAATAAATCAACTGATGATCATGGAGGAAGATAGGATTCTAGCAAGGTTTCACCAGGAAGTCTATAAAGTAAGAGACAAATCTTGGAATGACAGACATATCAAGAGGAAGGGTTTCAAGGAAGGAAACTTAGTCTTGATGTATGACAACAAATCCCTTCAACACCTAGGAAAACATAGAATGCATTGGTTAGGACCATATGAAGTAAAGACTCTCATAGATGGGGAAGATACATATTTGAAGGATTTAGGAGGAACATAACTAAGAGGGATGATCAATGAGAGCCGACTAAATTTGTACAGGGCCAGTAGACCCCTGGGAATTTAAAATTAAAAAATAAAAAAAGTAGAGGAGATACTGAGCTGAGAAGACAAACACTTAACAAAGGCATAGGGTGCCAAGAAGAGAATGAGTTCACACATTTGTGAATTCTATCATGGTGGAGGAAAAGGCCAATGGTCACTACAAGAGGGAAATCAAAAACAATAGAAAAGAAAGATATGAAAAACAACTGCCAACAAACGATGACTATCAAACTTAAATAACAAAACTGACTGACGGGAGGCCGCATTAGTCGCGCCAACTAGCGACAGAAATGGAATTCAATAGAAGGTACGCGGGAAGAGTCGACTCAATTAAAACGTCAATGAGGTAACATCTCCAAGAAGCTTCAAAGAATTACTATATAAACTAGTACACGAGACTGGGAAGGTTATTGAGCAAGTGAGCAAAATAGAGAGCAACAGAGAATACAGAGCCGGGAGTGAAGTTTCCAGAGCTTATAAAGGCCACCACATTCGACATAAAACAACCTGAACACCATGAAACCACCCAAATAGGGATAACCAAACTAGACTGACTGATGACCCTGAAGCAACGTCAGAGCCTCACCGCAAGCACAAGGAACCGAACAACAACCACTTATGCCTCCAGAAGTTGTCAATGTGGACGAAATCTTGTCGCCCGATATGACACCAGAAATCCCCACACCTATTGTGGAGGAAACCCAACAGACAACACTAGTGGGCATGGACATGAATGTACTAGAAGGGGGACATGGAAAATAGTCTGAGGACACATACAATTGTTAACACTATGGAAACCCTGAAGAGCACCCAAGAGTTAATGGGATGGTCCCGAGCCAGGAGGAAATGACGATGCCATATATATTACACACAACAACAATGAAACAACCATAGGAGGGCACAATGGACAATGTCATCAGCTGACCAGATGAGTATGTTGAAGAGAGAACAATGGAGGTTGGAACCTCGATTCAACCACCACAATAGAAGGGCAAGCAAGTGGTACCAAGGTCACCATGAAGGCAAGCCACCCTAGCCATTGTCTTTCCATGCATTCCGGAAGGGGTACATATAGCAGGAAATATGTTATGCTACATGGAGAAATTGAGGTACTCATACAACAACATGATGAACATGGAAAAGTTCCTAGAGTTAGCCAAGCAATACTACCTACAGACTATGGTATAGGACCCTTTGTTGAACCAATTAATCAACTAGTCAAGTGGGTAGTCGAACTTGCCAAGAACAGGATTCTAGGCATGTTGGACATCCTGCACTTTGGGAGAGGCTAGTATGCAAAAAACTGCATCAAGACGTTGATGTCAGTCACCCATGGCAGATACCTGTGGATAGAACAACTCGTCCCAATATAGGTAGAGATTATTGCATACATCATAGGGATGCCATCTCAGGGTGAGGATCCCTTGCAGTTCCCTGAGGATAAGAAGAAGGAGAAAACACTAGCCAAGGAAATGAAGAAGAAGTATGGTATCGAAAGGGGGTCGCATAGAATCATAATCAAGAATGGCCACAAAAATTATGGCATGCAAATTTCTCAGGAAATGCCGCAAGGAGGAAGTCCCAACTGAGGTTTTTGTAGCTACAACATAGTGTGCAGAGGGAACCACACTCATTTGGGCCCCTTATTTGTTGAATCTGTTCCTGGATGACTGCAAGGATGTGCAGGATCTGGGGATAAAATTTTACAATTCATGGCCACTCATCCTGATAGCCTTAATCATATGGAAGGAGAAAAATATTTATTCTTTTCCACTAGACCCAATCCTTTCCACAGAGCACGATACTTATCACTGGGGGTCGCTTCAGACCCCAAGAACAGAAAGGTGAATGCAACCATATTTGAAGTATATCACAACAACCTACAGGAGAGCATCGTCAACACTTAGAGGGTGACACCGGAAGAAATAACATAGTATTAGGGCATATGAAACTTCAAATCCACTGGACATGCAATGTGGATCCAAGCACAAAAATATCCCTCCAATCAATGGATACAATTGTAATACTGCATCAAGGAGGAGAACATAGATATAGCCATCAAATATTGGGAGGATGATTGAGGTTTCTATTCCTTAATTGATAAATACCTGCAAAAATAGAGAAGGAGGAGGTAAGATAGGAACATACACCTTCCAAAGAGATAACAGTGCCCAAGAAACCAAGGACATGTCATAACAAGGTGCAACATAAAAAATGGGGGGCATCCAAGAAAGGCACCCGGGCGGGGAAGAATAAAAACACATAGGCACCACAAGTATAGGAGAAAGAGACTGAGACAAAATGGGGAACCACATCAAGTGCTACTCAGCAGGAGGAAGGATAGATTAAGAGGCTAGTAATCCAGACGGGGGGTGTGCACAAGAAGGCGAAGGCACACAGAACAACCTTAGAATACATGATCAACAAGGATGATTTGGACATGGTGGCCCAAATGGTCCAGTATTACACAGTCGAGGATTTTGACAATGGTGAACTCCAAAGGGACAAGATTGAGGAAGAGTCAGCATACATGCGACAGCTCCTCCAGTAGCTCAAAGAAGCATAGGAAGTTGGCAACAACGTAGGAACAATCCCATCAACATGACAGATAGGATTTGAATCTGGATCAAGCAAGAAGGTAATGATCCATACAACAACATAGTTGAGCTCGACATTTCACGTCACACCCAACATGATGCGCATGGAAGAAATCATGGGTCAGACACCCCTAAAGGACTTGGCCCAAATATAATTGGTATTGATGTGGATACCAACCAAGGCCTTGTATAAACTGCAAGTCAACGTCACAAAGGAGGTACATTCACACGCATGCAGAGACACGATGAAATTGGAGTAGGAAAAGGACAATTAGGATGAGATGGAATTGATACTAGAGCAGGATAAGCTAGAGACCAAAGATGAAAAATACCGTGCCGAAAGGCTGGAATAGGAATTGGTTGTATCCTATAAGAAAATCCCAAAGAGCATGTAAGCGACCAAAATCACGGTGACATAGAAGATTGATAAGATTATGCACACAATCGATCAATACAGACAAGAGATCGAGCACCTCTAGGAGAATCTCATACCTAGCACTCCACTAGAGGTGAAGGAGAAGAGGAAGTAGGAGGAAACAACATAGATCAAGGATATAGAGCAACAAGTCCACATGGCTTTCGACTTGTTAGAGAAAGAAAAACAACATTGGATGAAGTTGGAAGAGGATCAGCAAGTCCAACAGTGGGACCGGGAACAAGAAAGGATAAGCGCAACTATACAGGACCTCAAGTAGAGGAAAAAGACAATTATGATCACAAAGAACGTCAAAGGAGCACATGATATGAAGAAACTACAGTCATAACTCATAGTTGTGCAGACATAGAAAAATGAGCACTAGACTCAAATGGAACCACTCCAAGAGAGGGAAACAAAGGTCATTGCACAGGCACTAGAAGAAACAACAAACATGGAACAAACCCAGGTAGAGTGCGTAGGGATGGTAAACGACGATATTGTAGTGCAGATATTGGACGCACTCAAGGAGAAGACCACACAATCCCAAACACAAGAAACAAAGCTCACGAAGAAGTTACAAGTGATCGCAAGAGAGATCGATGAAGCACACAATGTTTAGGTGGCTCGAGATGAGCCACATGCTAGTGTTGGGGGCCTATTGGATGCAGGTCGAATCATAAAGAAAGGTTGTTTTTGGAAGAGAAGCATGCAAGAGGAAAGATACAACTGGAAGGGAAAGAAGCACACACGCATGCATGGAAGACCTAACGATGGTAGGGTTAGGTTTTTTTTTAAATTATTGTAATGGTTGGTGAACCAAAGAAGAAAATAAGGGATAGATACATAGAGCTCAAGAACTAGAGAGGGGGAGAGGGATATATACGAAGAAAGGAAGAAAATTGTAAGGAAGATAAAAGTTACTAGTGAGATAGAAAGCGTATGAATGAATCAATCCTGAGGTTTAGATCGTAGGCTGAGGAACCTAGTGCAATATAGTCAGCCTCATAGGGATCGAGGAGCCTGTGGGAAGAAAGAGGAACTAAGATTGTAACCATGAGTGGCATGGAGATTTCTAAACTATAATAAAATCCTTAGAGCTAGATCCTTGTGGATGTAGCCCAAGAGGGGGTGAATCATGGTAACACTATATTATGTGACTGAATGAATGTGTTTTTGCATCTGATTAGTTGATGAATGATTGAATGTATAAAGTGACTAAGTAAATTTTATGTACCACATGCATGCATAGAATCAATGTTAGACTAGATGTTAAATGAATGAAATAAAGGTCAAGGTGCAGATCTTGCTCAGTCCTAGGTTGCAAACACTTGAGTATTTCAGCCACCCATAGAGCTATCTCGGGTGAGACTGCGCAGTACCCTCATGTATTGTGCTTCCTTCTGGGTCACCAGAGGGGCCGATAGTATTTAAGGGATTTTGTTGGGAATATTCTTAGTTATGAACCAGGGTCAATATGTAATGGTCAATAGAATCATAATCCCTCAAGACCAATATGAGTAGATAGATAAAAGGGAATCAAAACCAACATGGGCTCAACCTTTATCTGAGGAGAAACCTTCAGTTGGAGGGAAATTTGTCACTAGGGGGAAACCTATGTGTTTAAATCATCAACAAGCCTAGGGGAAATATGTTCCCACAAGTCCTTATATCCCTTCTAGCACTAGAATGTATCCTGGAAAACCATTTGCAGGAGTTACTAATCCTTTCTTGGCTCAAGCTAATATGGCGAGAATTCCTTCACAAGGAATTTTTCCCTTCAATCCATAAACCCCATGATTCCAACACAACAATCCATTCAATAACAATACATGGGGGGTGGGCATCAGTTCAATCTCAATACGTAGGAGGTCCATCTATTCAATCACAGTACATAGGTGGATAATCAAGACAACCACCTTATGGGTTAACAAATGCACTGATGACTTGTATGTGTTTAATGAATGGAGTGTTTAGATATTACCTTGACAAAATTTTCATTGTATTCTTCGATGATATACTTATCTATTCCAATACAAAGGTGGAGCATGACCAACATTTGATAATGATGCTACTAGTATTGAGAGAACACCAATTGTATGCTAATATAAGAAAGTGTACATTTTATCAAAATTATATCCATTATTTGGGTCACAATGTCTCAGAGGATGGTGAAGCACTAGATACTGGAAATATTACAAAAATCAAAAGTTGACTACTACCAAAGAATATTTTTCAAGATGGATCATTTATGGGTCTATTTGATTACTACATTAGATTGATTTGAAATTTCTTGAAGATTTCACACCCAATTACTTCATTGAAAAAGAAATGCATAAGATTTGTATGGATTACAAAGTGTAAACATAGTTTCCAACACTTAAAAGATTTATTGACCAGTGCATTTATCTTGAATATTGTATATCCAAATGAGTATTTTTTTCTGTTCAACTATGCATGTAAATAATTCCTTGGTGGATTCCTTACCTAAAATTGGCACATAATTTTCTACGAGTTAATAAATTTGAAGGAGCACGAAGGAAATTGTGCTACTCATGATTTGTATTTTGTAGCCATTGTTCATGCACTGAAAATGTGGAGACATCATCTCATGGGAAGAAAATTTGAGCTAAATATAGACCACAGTGGTATGAAATATTTGTTTGGACAACCAACATTGAATTCCAGACAAACTGTATGGTTGGAATTTCTTAGAGAATATGAATTTGACAT
>ML778655.1:897822-930696 GCA_009831015.1 Picea engelmannii | reverse complement strand
AATAAAGTAGTTTATGTACTCAACATAAGGGTCCATGAAATGCATGAAAAAACAATTAGCATGTATAGTTCATATTTAAAAGTCCTAATTTAAGAAGATGTAACAATAGACCAACATTATGTACAAATTAAAGAAATATTACAGTAGAGTAATGTACAACAAAAATATAAATATTTTAGAATGTAAGAGGATGAAATCGTCTTGTATAGGAACAAAGGTTATGTTCCTAATTCTCCAAAATTGATAAATTTAATATCAAAAGAAAAGCACAATGTGCCATACATTGAACATTAAGGATACTAGAAAACCATTGCATTTGTAAGAGGCCAATATTATTTGCTCGGAATGAAGACATATTTAGTTAATTTTATTATTAGATGCATGAAATTCCAAATGATAAAGGATGAGCACAAACATATAATGGAATTTCTACAACCATTTCCCATTCCTGAGTGGAAATAGGATATTGTCAACACTTAGAGGGTGACACCGAAAGAAATAACACAGTATCAGGGCATATGAAACTTCAAATCCACTGGACATGCAATGTGGATCCAAGCACAAAAATATCCCTCCAATCAATGGATACAATTGTGCTACTGCATCAAGGAGGCGAACATAGAAATAACCATCAGATATTGGGAGGATGATTGAGGTTTCTAGTTCTTAATTGAGAAATACCTGCAAAAATAGAGAAGGAGGAGGTAAGATAGGAACATACACCTTCCAAAGAGATAACAGTTCCCAAGAAACCAAGGACGTGTCAGAACAAGGTGCAACATAAAAAATGGGGGGCATCCAAGAAAGGCACCTGGGCAGGGAAGAATAAAAACACATAGGCACCACAAGTATAGGAGAAAGAGACTGAGACAAAATGGGGAACCACATCAAGTGCTACTCAGCAGGAGCAAGGATAGATTAAGAGGCTAGTAATCCAGACGGGGGGTGTGCACAAGAAGGCGAAGGCACACAAAACGACCTTAGAATACATGATCAACGAGGATGATTTGGACATGGTGGCCCAAATGGTCCAGGATTGCACAATCTAGGATTTCGACATTGGTGAGCTCCAAAGGGACAAGATTGAGTAAGAGTCGTCATACATGCGACAACTCCTCAAGTATCTCAAAGAAGCATAGGCAGCTAACAACAACGTAGGAACAATCCCATCAACATGATAGATAGGATTTGAATTTGGATCAAGTGAGAAGGACATGATCCATACAACAACATAGTTGAGCTCGACATTTCATGTCACACCCAACATGATGCACATGGAAGAAATCATGGGTCAGACACCCCTAAAGGACTTGGCCCAAATATAATTGGTATTGATGCGGATACCAACCAAGGCCTTGTATAAACTGCAAGTCAACGTCACAAAGGAGGAACATTCACGCACATGCACAGACACGATGAAATTGCAGTAGGAAAAGGACAATTAGGATGAGATGGAATTGATACTAGAGCAGGATAAGCTAGAGACCAAAGATGAAAAATACCGTCCCAATAGGCTGGAGCAGGAATTGGTTGTATCCTATAATAAAATCCCAAAGAGCATGTAGACGACCGAAATCACAGTGACATAGAAGATTGATAAGATTATGCACACAATCGATCAATACAGACAAGAGATCGAGCACCTCTGGGAGAATCTCATACCTACCACTCCACTAGAGGTGAAGGAGAAGAGGAAGTAGGAGGCAACAACATAGATCAAGGATATAGAGCAACAAGTCCACATGGCTTTCGACTTGTTAGAGAAAGAAAAACAACTCTGGATGAATTTGGAAGAGGATCAACAAGTCCAACAGTGGGACCGGGAAGAAGAAAGGATAAGCACAACTATACAGGACCTCAAGTAGAGGAAAAAGACACTTCTGATTGCAAAGAACGTCAAAGGAGCACAGGATATGAAGAAACTACAAGCATAACTCATAGTTGTGCAGACATAGAAAAAGGAGCACTAGACTCAAATGGAACCACTCCAAGAGAGGGCAACAAAGGTCATTGCACAGGCGGAAGAAGAAAAAACAAACATGGAACAAACCCAGGTAGAGTGCGTAGGGATGGTCAACGACGATATTGTAGTGCAGGTATTGGATGCACTCAAGGAGAATACCACACAATCCCAAACACAAGCAACAAAGCTCACAAAGAAGTTCCAAGTGATCGCAAGAGAGATCGATGAAGCACACAATGTTTAGGTGGCTCGATATGATCCACATGCTAGTGTTGGGGGCCTGTTGGATGCAGGTCGAATCATAAAGAAAGGTTGTTTTTGGAAGAGAAGAATGCAAGAGGAAAGAGACAACTGGAAGGGAAAGAAGCACACATGCATGCATGGAAGACCTAACGATGGTAGGGTTAGTTTTTTTTTAATTTATTGTAATGGTTGGTGAACCAAAGAAGAAAATAAGGGATAGATACATAGAGATCAATAACTAGAGAGGGGGAGAGGGAGATATACGAAGAAAGGAAGAGAATTGTAAGGAAGATACAAGTTACTAGTGAGATAGAAAGGGTATGAGTGAATCGATCTTGAGGTTTAGATCGTAGGCTGAGGATCCTTGTGCAATATAGTCATCCTCATAGGGATCGAGGAGCTTGTGGGAAGAAAGAGGAACTAAGATTGTAACCATGAGTGGCATGGAGATTTCTAAACTATAATAAAATCCTTAGAGCTAGATCCTTGTGGATGTAGCCCACGAGGGGGTGAAGCATGGTAACACTATATTATGTGACTGAATGAATGTGTTTTTGCATCTGATTAGTTGATGAATGATTGAATGGATAAAGTGACTAAGTAAATTTTATGTACCACATGCATGCATAGAATGAATGTTAGACTAGATGTTAAATGAATGAAATAAAGGTCAAGGTGCAGATCTTGCTCAGTCCTAGGTTGCAAACACCTGAGTATTGTAGCCACCCATAGAGCTATCTCGGGTGAGACTGCGCAGTACCCTCATGTACTGCGCTTCCTTCTGGGTCACCGGAGTGTCCGATAGTATTTAAGGGCTTTTGTTGGGAATATTCTTATTTATGAACCAGGGTCAATATGTAATGGTCAATAGAATCATAATCCCTCAAGACCAATATGAGTAGATAGATAAAAGGGAATCAAAACCAACATGGGTTCAGCCTTTATCTGAGGAGAAACCTTCAGTTGGAGGGAAATTTGTCACTAGGGGGAAACCTATGTGTTTAAATCATGAACAAGCCTAGGGGAAAGCCGCTCCCACAAGTCCTTATATCCCTACTAGCACTAGAATGTATCCTCGATAACCATTTCCAAGAGTTACTAATCCTTTGTTGGCTCAAGCTAATATGGCGAGGATTCCTCCACAAGGAAATTTTCCCTTCAATCCATAAACCCCATGATTCCAACACAACAATCCCTTCAATAAAAATACATGGGGGGGCATCAGATCAATCTCAATACGTAGGAGGTCCATCTATTCAATCACAGTACATAGGTGGATATTCAAGACAACCACCTTATGGGTTGACAAATGCACTGATGACTTGTATGTGTTTAATGAATGTAGTGTTTAGATATTACCTTGACAAAATTTTCATTGTCTTCTTCGATGATATCCTTATCTATTCCAATACAAAGGTGGAGCATGACCAACATTTGATAATGATGCTACTAGTGTTGAGAGAACACCAATTGTATGCTAATCTAAGAAAGTGTACATTTGATCAAAATTATATCCATTATTTGGGTCACAATGTCTAAGAGGATGGCGAAGCACTGGATCCTGGAAATATTACAAAAATCAAAAGTTGACTACTACCAAAGAATATTTTTCAAGATGGATCATTTATGGGTCTATTTGATTACTACATTAGATTGATTTGAAATTTCTTCAAGATTTCACACCCAATTACTTCTATGAAAAAGAAATGCATAAGATTTGTATGGACTACAAAGTGTAAACATAGTTTCCAACACTTAAAAGATTTATTGACCAATGCATTTATCTTTAATATTGTATATCCAAATGAGTATTTTTTTCTGTTCAACTATGCATGTAAATAATTCCTTGGTGGATTCCTTACCTAAAATTGGCACATAATTTTCTATGAGTTAAGAAATTTGAAGGAGCATGAAGGAAATTGTGCTACTCATGATTTGTATTTTGTAGCCATTGTTCATGCACTAAAAATGTGGAGACATCATCTCATGGGAAGAAAATTTGAGCTAAATATAGACCACAGTGGTATGAAATATTTGTTTGGACAACCAACATTGAATTCCAGACAAACTGTATGGTTGGAATTTCTTAGAGAATATGAATTTGACATCAAGAACATTAAGGGAAAATAGAATAAAGTAGTTTATGTACTCAACATAAGGGTCCATGAAATGCATGAAAAAACAATTAGCATGTATAGTTCATATTTAAAAGTCCTAATTTAAGAAGATGTAACAATAGACCAACATTATGTACAAATTAAAGAAATATTACAATAGAGTAATGTACAACAAAAATATAAATATTTTAGAATGTAAGAGGATGAAATTGTCTTGTATAGGAACAAAGGTTATGTTCCTAATTCTCCAAAATTGATAAATTTAATATTAAAAGAAAATCACAATGTACCATACATTGAACATTAAGGATACTAGAAAACCATTGCATTTGTAAGAGGCCAATATTATTTGCTCGGAATGAAGACATATTTAGTTAATTTTATTATTAGATGCATGAAATTCCAAATGATAAAGGTTGGGCACACACATATAGTGGGATTTCTACAACCATTTCCCATTCCTGAGTGGAAATGGGATATTGTTACCATGGGAAGGAGTGTAATTAATATTACACAATAGATTTAAAATAAGAATCCCGAAGCAATAAAATATAATCTTTATAGTGGATCTCTTTATCCTTCCAAGTGTAAATTGGGTGTGCTTGTGGCTTGACTTGTAACTAGTGGATCATGCACATTTTCTTGGAATCCATTGAGCATTATTGATGTAACTCCTATAACCAATATGACACTAGGAAACATAAGGACAATAGGTACCATTCCTCACCATAATTTATATAGATATGGCTAACCACCACATTTTCCTTACTCTTCTTGTATATAAATCATAGTCATAGACTAACATTTTTGTCACATACTTTTGTTTCTCTAGGTATAATATAGTCTATTCCAATAAATACTTCAAGCTATGATAGTATTTTTTAATTTGGAAACAATACCTTATTAAGTAAGGACACCACATATCAACTACATGAAGGATAACCAAAATATCCTTATCATAGGTGCATTTACCCATGTTTTCGTCACTTAATTTCTCACTCATAAATGCAAGTGAGAATGCCTATTGCATTAAAACAACAACAATTCATTTTACTAAGGAATCACATTTGTTGGCACCCAAATTTTTGGGTAAATATCGTACAAGTGCATAAACAAATTTGTGTGCACCTATTCCAGCTTTTCACATGCTCGAGTAGCTACACGAAGAGTGCTAGGAGGTGTGTGCATTAGATCAAGTTTCATTAATGTGCATCAGTTTGAGTTCTTCCATTCCATGTCAATCCAATTTTTTTTATGTGCGCTAGAAATTAAAAAGACATCACATTCATGTCGGAACTAAGAACAAAATATTCAAGAAATCTCCCTCAATGATTACTATAATAAACACAAGGGAACAATGAGAAGAAATACGATGATCTAGAAAGGTAGTTGAGATTGAAACAATTCCAAATAGGCCACGTGGAATGAATGTGGGTGATAGAATCATGACTAGAAGTCAGAGGAGAAAGTGGGGAAGAACTAAATCTGACTGATTGCTAGAGATGATAAGCAGATAAAAGGGAGAAATAACCACAAAAACAAAGTTATCTTGTTAGTTAGTTGGTTGTTGTTTTGATAGTTGTTGGTATTGCTTTCATTAATATCACTATGAGCCTATGTTTTGTAATGTCCCTAATGATAAGTTTGAGTATGTACCAATGGTAGATTCTGAAAGGAAGCACATGGTTCTATGTAATGTAACACTAGGAAAATTTATAAGAGAGCAAGGCTATGTTTCTATCAATTTATGAGTTGATTAATGTATGTTTTTGATGATGGAATGGAGATAATAAAGATGCAATAATTCTAGTCATATTATATCTTACTTATGCGTCAATTGAATGTGTGTGTTGTGGTTTCCTAATGTTAATTTTTAAGTAGTTTTCAATGGATTTCATGAATTCCAACTCAAATAGAAGTGTTTCCAATTAGTCCTTCATCATCATTGACATAAGACTATATCATCTCTATGATCCTCATGGTCTCTTGGGTGAGACCTTGTTGAGTCTTTGGATTAGGTTTGATATTTTGATTCATTGGGGTTTTTTTTGGTCAAACTCTAGAAAAACCCAGGGTCTTCAATTCCCTAACATTAAGAAAGACGCGTGCAAGTGTGATTAATCCAAAAAATGGTTCTACCATAGGGACCTGGAAGTCTTGTATTGAATGATGAATAAAAATAATGAGGTGGTATCCATATCGGGAGGAAACTCAACATTGGTTAAATACGAAGAAATATGAGTTTTATTGGAGGGGAAATCAAGTTCTGAATGTCAATGTGGAACAATAGAAGGATAGGTATCTCTACACTAATATGCATCAAATTTTCGTTGTTGAATTTCCATGTCTTTTGTATGAGTGGTTGAAGAGGAAGAATATTGATAATACTACTTTGAGGCCATTGGAACCAGTACTTTGGGATCAATCCATGATTGATAGAATGCAAGAACTGGATAACAAGTGGACTTGAGCCATTGACATATGGTTAGATCGGGTGAAGTAGGGGTATATAATTGAATTTTTTGTTGAATACAATTATTTTTTTAGTGAAGCTAATATGAAGTTCACGTAAGACCCTAGAAAAATGATGCTGGAATAAATACCACTTTGGATAAAATTGTTTTTCGTGTAGAAGGGGATGATGCTCATGGAGCCTGAAAGGATGTCTAAGTAGACTCCCCTAGCATTGGGGGGGGGGATGAAAATATGGGGGGAAAGTGAGAGGGGAGATGGATACTTTGAGGAGGATCCAAAATTTAGTAACATGAGGTGAGGAATAGGATGGAGCCAGGAGAGAAAAGGGGAGAGAGAGAGTTGAACAATACACAAGAAGATTTGAATCAAGAAGCAGAGAGGAACAAAGAAGAAAAAGGAAGTTAGAAAGGTGTGCAAGGTGAGGGGTCAAGCCAAGAATGCAGAGGAAGGAGACCAAACGAGGACGAAGTGTGAACAAATGTGTTGTTCCAGAGAGAAGCATAGAAGAGGATAATCCTGTGAAGAGGCATGTCATTGACTGTAGGTAATATGGTTAAGATACTAGTAGCATTGGTAGTAGGGGCCCATAAGACTAATTCTTAACCCCTTCACTATTGCAGAGTGCTTCAACTTTGGAGGAAGATGTAGGATCCCCTTGTGGTGGGGTAAAAGAGATAGTGATATTGGTTGGTCTTGTGTGGTTGTAGGTAGGAAACTCTCTGGGTTCCCCCAAAACAAATGTTAGAAGAAGATGGTGTTACCCCCGCTTTGAACCACCCCCCTTGTGAATTTTCAACCAATAAGATAGAATAATAGACAACAAGATGATTGGATTAGAGTCAAGATTATGAGAATAAAGAAGAGAAATGATGAGTGAAGAAGAATATTAAGTGAGAAATACTTAGAAATGAAGAGTATCAATACCAAGGTCCCAGACACCCAACAATCAATTCGGAGGAAATAGTTCAAGGTTGAGGATGGTGAATTAGGATAACACCTTGAGGATACTCATGTTCCATGTGATGGGTATATATGATGTAGAGAAAAATTGGTTCACATGTGAGGAGATATGGTCTGTGAAGAGGATCAAAAGTGAGGTGTCGAAGATTGCACAACTAGAGACCACCTTTACAGATAGAGCCCTGACGTGGTATATGAAGCAGAAGGATACTACACCGACGAGATAGAAGAGGTACCTGATAGAGATCAAGTGATATATGCTGAAGGAATTGAAAAATCCTAAGTTAAAGTCCGTTGACGGATGTAAGTGACACACCATCAACTGGAAGGATAGACCCGGTCCGAGGTTGTCTATTTAACACAATTCGTTTGATATGACCTATCCTGATGGGTTTAATGGCTCCGTTAGCCAACTAGGGTCCTAAAGATAGCAGAAGGAAATAAAATAACTAAAGAAAAGATTCTAACAATCGACACAATAATTACAAATATTTATCTAAGAATCTGAATATACAAATGATTATGAACAGTTTATATACAATTTACAAGGTTTGCATGAAATCTTGCGAAAATGATTGTTTGATAAAGTTTATGAATCAAATATGAACAACACTTCTTTTTGTTTTTTTTCCAGAGATACTAAACAAATAAATACTAAATGAATATGATTGAAACAATGACACAAAAACAATCAAAGCTAATTAATGCAATAATCGTTTCATTCATAAACAACTCTAAATAAAATAAAAGAATGTATCTACTAACCTCTAGCTGATCAATCAACTGATTTTATCTTCCTGTGTTGTATGAGCTCCTTCATGTATTGTTGTTAAGGGAAACCTATAGCAGAACAATACTAGCACTTTCGGAATACATTCAAAGAAGTATTTGATATTGGAGTAAATTAATAACAACATAAAGACATCTAACTAAAATCTTGTGATCTTGGGATGATCAATATTTAAGAATGAGAGAAAAATTAGATCTGAATATTGATATAATCCAACATTTAACATTAAGAATAAATTCAAAAATAATCAAATGATAGATCAATCACAAATAAAAAATGGAATAAGAAATTATGGACAACATATAATATTTAACAGTATGAAAATGCCATATGATGACAAGATAAAGCTAAAATCAACCATAATAGTGTTCTCATAATATAGCAGTAATGAAAGAACGAAATGGAATAAGCATCACACGTGTCTAAAGCCAAAGGTGAATTGTTTTCCCATATTCTTTCTCAAAAACACATGTCCATACTATATTCCAACAAAAGTTTCCTTTAACACTAAGCAACAAAAACTATTTAAACAATTCTTGGATCAATAAACTCTTATCATGCAAGATAGAGGATGATCCCTAAAAATCAGATTTCTTTACAAAAATAGGATAACAAAGAAACACTCATGTAGGAGTTTGTTCATCAAAATTAATTACATAAATGAAATTGTTTAAACAAAATGAAAAGTCACTAAGCCATTGAGTGTGTAATCCATGAGTTATTCTCCTTCAAAATAGCATTATAAACTGTTGTTTTCCAAAAAGGGAAAAAATGAAATCGAATTTTAGATAACATTACAAACTAATAATTTCAAAAGATAAGCTACAGGTTTCTATAGCTAGTCTAAAATAGTAAAAAATAAAAGAAATAAATCTATCTATTTTATTTTTCGAACCGAATCAAATAAAAAAAGAATCAATTTTTTTTTTACCATTTCATAGATTATACAAAGAAGCATCTAAATTTAAGAAGGTGTAAAATTTGTTGAGTTTTTAGCAAACACATTACCAGCCTGCTCAATCCTCTTGTTTGCCAAATTTAAATCTGAATTACCTTGTTCCTTACGCTTGCGGTTTTTATTCACAATTGATTTGTTAATGAAACCTTGATTCGACTCATTAATAGGAGGGTTTCTATGCTTTAATACATCTAATACTTCCTCCAATGATTTTTTGGACATGAAATCAGACCATGGTTTTCTCCCAATGGGTTTCAAAGAACAACAAAGGGTTAATATGTGACGGCATGGTCTTCTTGTGGATCAACACACAGGTTTTCAATAGTAGGGTTAGACATGCAGGAGCTGGAGTTTTTATTGAGATGGAGAGGCAATTCTACTGTAGTCTTAGGTAGGGTAAAATCATTTTGATACAAGAAATCTTCCCATGTATCCCCAACCTTAGATATATGTGATAACAAAAGAATTCAAATTAGACCATGGTAAAAAAAAAAAAAAAGCTTGACATGGGATTTACCTTTTGTATTTGATAAAGCTTAGACATTTTATGCAAACTCATAAATAGAAGAAGGGAATATATAACTTGGAACCCAGCAAAACCAATAACAAACTTGAATCTCTCAGAAAAACAAACAAAAACACTTACCTCAGCCGCAAAGAAATTATGAGATTTTTCCCTCCAAATAACGATATGTATCTCCAAAACTGTGTGGCTTCTAAACAAATGCCCTCGTGGAAGGCAAATGACCCCATTTCCAAAATGGTTTTTAAAGGGTGTGGACAAATTCATAATTGTTTTCTCAGAAACCTTCTCGCAACACCGTGTCTCAAATAAGAAATTATGGGTTTTAAAACAAACAAAAGAAACTCATAGTCATTTGGTTGGATTCACATCACATGTGTCATTGCCACTATGAAAAGGATACAAAGGACATCACAAAGTGTGGGTTTTATTTCCAGAAGATGAGGAGAAGAGAAAAGTCTGTGTGAAATGTAATGGCAAACAAATTTGCAGAGTTTAGGGGGTGTCATAACTCGGAAAAATGAGTTGGGGAAAATGATAACCAGAGGGTTCATAAAACTCCAAACTATTTCTCATGATGATTGCCAAACCTACAGAGTGAAAAACCCTATCCACATAATGAATATCTTCATTAATGTTTTGGGTTAGCAAGGTGAGGCAAAAACACAAGTACAACATGCCTGTACTCATTTGCATGGAAGATGATATGACAATTAAACTTATGAGAAGGATATCAAAAACTAACCAAGGTTATTAATGCATCAAAACATTTCCCCAATGAACTATCAAACCATTGAATTCATAACAACCATGATAGAACAAGAGTTTCGATAATGGACTAATCAACCATTTCACAAGATTTGAAATTTGATCACATGTTGGTGTCTTTTAAAATGATATTTTTAAGGTAAAAGGTTTGGAAACCAAACCAAGTTTTAAGCTTAAATTCATGCTTACAGTCATGAATTAAACATAGAACAATAAAAAATGCAAACCACAAAAACTCAATAAGGTAAACTTAACTCAATAATTGCCTTGAAACTCAGAAGCATAAACATTTACAAATGAAAGTTGGTGGAAGCTACATAAAGATATAATTTATTTGTGGTGACTTCGATAAAAATAAAAAAAAATTGGTGGCTGCCAACAATGGCGACATACTGGGCGAAGTATTTATCTCTGCATCACCCGAAAATTTGTGTTAGGGTGAGTCAGATGAAATGAATTTTTAGAAACAGTTAACAATAGGTCAAGCATTCCGATCATAACTCAGAAATAACGCAATTTTAGCATCAAATGTATTTTTGTCTAAAAAAATGTAATTCAACATCTAATTTAGATTACGAGTGTAGCGATGTTTATGTAGTTGACTTCGATACTGTTGACAGAGCCACTGCTTCCAACAGGCATTCATAGCCTTGGCAGGGATGTAATTTAACCCACTCAAAGTACCTCTGTCCTGTCCAAGAGTCATCCACTCATGATAAAGAACATCTTCACACTTGATCAAATTAAAATACATACCTGAGGATCTTCTTAAACCCAACATTGCTTCGTTGCCAGCAGGCTTGTTCAGTACCTCGACGAAGTTGCCTTGGTATCATGCATGCATTTACCCATTGCCAGAAGACTTGTTCAACATCTCGACCGATTTACAAACACTTCCCACACATTATAGTTCTTTCAACCCTCTATAATTTTTTTATAATTTCTAGAACTTCATGGCATTCAAGAGGGTTGGGTGATACTGAAAATATCATAGTTTGGAATAAATATTTTGATCATTTACAAATTATTCTCCCTTTTTTTTTCTGACCTTCATCATACTTTGGACACTTAGATTTCTATTAGGAAACCATCTTGAGGATGAGAAGGTATATCTGATATGGTTTCCTTAAAACAGGGACATCGTTAGAAGATTATTAATGATAATCACGTCTACTTGTAATTTCAAGGAGAAACCAGAACAGTGATTTGAACAGAAACTTGCTTCTGCTGTTCTGAGTTTTAGCACTTACTGCCTAGGTGCTTGGAAAGTTATCAACTGCTACTAATGAATGAGAATTATGATTCCCTTCCAAAAATGAAATGGTGACTCAGACATAATTATTCATAAAACAAATCAAAATCGAGCAAAATGAAAAGAACCAAAATGAAAAACAAAAAAAGAAAATTAAAAATATTTACAAGAGGATGGATCTGAAATCATAATGCAAAATATCTCTTGAGAGACTAAAATAAAATAGAAAAATCCTCATTAATATAAATTCAGTCCTACTCGTGGCACCTTGGGTCAGGGATGAATTGATAGTTCAAATTTACTTATCTATTTACTTTCCATTTAAAATTTTCATGATAATACTGTGGTTTTGAAAATAAATATTCAACAAAAAACAAAGAGAAAAGGGTTAAAGTGAAGTTCCCTAACAATAGCCATATTACGGCTCCCTTGGTGTGCCCACTTGTGTCCATAACTGAATTATTACAAAGAGAAACTGTGAGAAATAAAACTAAAGGAAACCTACTCCTAATCCTACTCTAAACTATTAAATAGATTAAAATTCTAAGTAAAATCGAATTTACAGTGCATCCACAAGAACATCTCCAATCCCGCAAGGTGTAGGAATTAGAAAATCATCACAAAAGAATTTATTATTTGTAGATACAAAATAAATATGTTATGCTTACCTCCTATATATTCATTTAAGAACAAATCAAGCACAACCTTACCATTCTTTTGAAACTTCTTAATGTATGAATCTTCCAACCATTCTGCAATATTGTCATGATATGGGTCATAATGGCATGGAAGAGTGTAAGTAAGTTTGGAAAACTTGTCAAGATTATGGGGACCTGACATAACCATTAGCCAAGGCCGAAGTACCCCATCTTCCTGACAATTCTCCAAGTGTTCATAAATTTCTTCACATGGAGGATCTAAAAGAAATATGTCATGCTTACTTTCTAGATATTTAGGTAAAAACAAAGAAAGCACAACTTTATCTTTATTATGATGATTTTTCAGATACGAATCTTTAAGCCATTCTAAGATCCTTTCATAAAAATTAGGATTCCAACTATGACTTTGATGAAATGGATATATCAATGGGGAACACATCATAAGAGGATTCATGACATCAATAAGACCATTGGTTTGAACTCTTCCTTTGATGAGATTGATCGTTTTGGAACACAAAGAATAATCATTAGAATTCAAACTAACCAAAGAAAGAATATTCAATGTAGAATGTTTGGTCTCCATAAGCGAGAGTGCATTGTCTTTTTCAAAAATACATCCTGTAAAATCATCTTGCAACATGTATTTTTCCCATGTGAGTGATGAAAGTGAAAGAGCATAGAATCCGACTTCATAAATGTTATGCTTGGAATTAATTTCATCAAATCTTGGCATATCGAAAAGATCTGATTGTGGCGGAAAAGAGTAGGATATTGTGGGTAAAGAATCATGTCCACAAATATCTAAGAAGAGATCACGATATAAAGAGTAAAAGGAATCATAAATGAGAATATGAAACTAATATCTTGAGTTGTGATATTTAACAATGGTATTCTCAAGACACTCCTCTTCACATGCCTTAAAACTTTCACTTTGTTTTGGTGATAAATTTTTCAACATAAAATGATCATCTAAATTTTCCTCCGACAATTTAAAACTTTCATCACAAACATCTAATCTGTGATGTGGATAAGGTATGATTTGTGGATGAAGGTTTAAGGTTTCTTCTTCAAATTACAGATTTTCATCTCTAATCTATTTCATAGGAGTGTTAGAATTATTAAGATGATTTTTGTCACCTAAGTGTTCTTCAATAATTGAATTTAAATATTGATTAGAGCATGAGTTACAAGAATGAGGACATTCACCTTGAACCAACATCAAATCTTCTTCCACGATGGTCGAGGACTGAAAATGCAATGATTTAGAGGAAAAACCAATTTGATTGTCAGTAAGAATCTCTTCAATAGATTCTACCTCCCTTGCTTGTTCAAAATTTTTGGATGGATTCCTCTCAACCTATGAACAAAATTATTCTCTCAATTGAGTGATAGGATTTGTAACATCTTCATCATTCGCGATTGAATATGACTGGATGAAAGGGATGCAAGAATCATAGAGGAGATTTAATACAAATGACATGTCATCAAGATTAAATTTTCAAAGAACATGATGGATTCTTGTCGAAAATCCTCCTGAAGATGAATTGTCATTGATTAGCAAAGTCTGAAATTATTCACATAATTGATTGTAATCATAGATTTCAAAAGAATCTAAAAATTCCTCTACAAAAGAATCTAAAAATTCCTCTACAAATTGAAACCAATAAAAAATGTGATATGATGGAAAAGACTCAAACCAATGTTTAATCCGACCCCTAAAAGTAAAAGCAAAACAATATGCATAAAACCTTCAAATCTGAAATATCATGCTTGATGCATTTACAACAAAACTTATTAATATGGTCTTTAGCAGATACATCCCCCCCACCATCAAAGGTAAGTTTGGACAACCAAGAGATTGTCTCGTTGGGAATATCAATTAATGAGAAGTGGAAAACATGTTCCAACACAGTGATTTGGGGAGCCATGGGGAATTAAATATATTCAAAACAAAGACTCCTGCAATGCCATCTTGTCAGCCTGGCCCTCCTTATAGTGCCATTTGTTGACGGGTGTAAGTGACACGCCGTCAACTGAAAGGATAGACCCAGTCCAGGGTTGTCTAATTCACCCAAGACGTTTGGTATGAACTATCCTGACGGGTTTAAAGGCTCCATTAGCCAACTATATTCCTAAAGATAACAAAAGGAAATAAACTAACTAAAGAAAAGATTCTAACAATCGACACAATAATTACAAATATTTATCTAAGAATGTGAATATACAAATGATTATGAACAATTTATATACATTTGACAAGGTTTGCATGAAATCTTGCGAAAATGATTGTTTGATAAAGTTTTTGAATCAAATATGAACAAAACTTATTTTTTTTTTTTTTTTTTAAGATATTAAACAAATAAATACTAAATGAACACGATTGAAACAATGACACAAAAACAATCAAAGCTAATTAATTCAATCATCGTTTCATTCATAAACAACTCTAAATAAAAGAAAAGAATGCATCTACTAACCTCTAATTGATCATTCAACTAAGTTTATCTTCATGTGTTGTATGAGCTCCTGCCTGTACTGTTGTTAAGGGAAACCTATAACAGAAGAATACTAGCACTTCAAGAATACATTCAAAGAAGTTTTTGATATTGGAGTAAATTAATAACAACATAAAGACATCTAATTAAAAATCATGTGATCTTAGGATGATCAATATTTAAGAATGAGAGAAAACTCAGATCTGAATATTGATATTATCCAACGTTTAACATTAAGAATAAATTAGAAAATAATCAAATGATAGATCAATCACACATAAAAAAATGGAATAAGAAATTATGGACAACATATAATATTTAAAAGTATGAAAACACCATATGATGACAAGCTAAAGCTAAAATCAACCATAATAATGTTCTCATAATACAAAAGTAATGAAAGAATGAAATGGAATAAGCATCACATAGGTCTAAAGCCAAAGGTGAATTGTTTTCCCATATTCTTTCTCAAAATCACATGTCCATACTGTATTCCAACAAAAGTTCCCTTTAACACTAAGCAACAAAAACTGTTTAAACAAGTCTTGGATCAATAACCTCTTATCATGCAAGATAGAGGATGATCCCTAAAAATCAGATTTCTTTACGAAAATAGGATAACAAGGAAACACTCATGTAGGAGTTTGTTCATCAAACTTAATTACATAAATGACATTGTTTAAACAAAATGAAAAGTCACTAAGCCATTGAGCATATAATCCATGATTTCTTCTCCTTGAAAATAACATTATAAATTGTTTTTCTCTTAAAAAAGAAAAAAATGAAATTGAATTTTAGATAACAATACAAACTAATAATTTCAAAATATAAACTATAGGTTTCTATAGCTAGTCTAAAATAGTAAAAAAAAATAAAAAAATCTATCTATTTTATTTTTCCAACCGAATCAAATAAAAAGAGAATCAAAAAAACTTTTACCATTTCATAGATTAGACAAAGAAGCATCTGAATTTAAGAAGGTGTTAAAATTTGTTGAGTTTTTAGCAAACACATCACCAGCGTGCTCAATCCTCTTGTTTGGAAAATTTAAATCTAAAATACCCTATTCCTTATGCTTGCAGTTTTTATTCACAATTGATTTGTTAATGAAACCTTGATTCGACTCATTAATAGGAGGGTTTTTATCCTTTAATACATCTAAGACTTACTGCAATGATTTTCTGGGCATGAAATCAGACTGTGGTTTTCTCCCAATGCGTTTCGAACAACAGTAGAGGGTCGATCTGTGACCGTATGGTCTTCTTGTATATCAACACACAGGTCTTCGATAGTAGGGTTAGACATGCAGGATCTAAATTTTTTATTGAGATGGAGATGAAATTCTACTGTAGTCTCAAGTAGGGTAAAATCATTTCGAAACAAAAAATCTTCCCATGTATCCCCATCCTTATATAGATGTGATAGCACAAGAATTAAAATTAGACCATTGTAAAAACAACAAAGAGGCTTGATATGGCATTTACCTTCTATATTTGATAAATATTAGACATTTTCTGTAGACTCATAAATAGAAGAAGGGAATATATAACTTGGAACCCATCAAAACCAATAACAAGCTTGAATATATGAGAAAAAGAAACAAAAACACTTACCTCGGCCGCAAAGAAATTATGAGATTTTTCCCTCCAAAGAACAATATGTATCTTTGAAACTGTGTGGTTTCTGAACGAATTTCCAGCATGGAAGGTAAATGCACCCATTTCCGAAATGGGTTTTAAAGGGTTTGGACAAATTTGTAATCGTTTGCTCAGAAACATTCCCACAAAAATGTGTCTCGGATAATCAATTACGAGTTTTAAAACAAAACAAAACTTAGAGTCATTTGGTTGGATTCACATCACATGTGCCATTTCCATTGTGAAAAGGATACAAAAGACATTATAGAGTGTGAGTTTCATTTCCAGAAGACAAGGAGTAGAGAAAAGTCTGTGTGAAATGTTATGGCACAAAAAAATTTCGAGTTTGGGGGTTGTCATAACCCGAAAAAATGAATTGGGGAAAATGATAACTAGAGGGTTCGTAAAAATCCAAATTGTTTCTCATGATGAGTGCCAACCTACAGAGGTCAAAACCCTATGCACATAATGAATATCTTCATTAATGTTTTGGGTTAGCAAGGTGACGCGAAAACACTAGTACAACATGATGGTACTCGTTTGCATGAAAGTTGATATGACAATTAAACTTATGAGAAGGATATCAACTACTAACTAAGGTTCTTAATGCATCAAAACATTTCCCCAATGAACTATCAAACTATTGAATTCATAACAACCATGATAGAACAAGAGTTTCGATAATGGACTAATCAACCATTTCACAAGATTTGAAATTTCATCGCATATGGGTGTCTTTTAAAATGATATTTTAAAGGCAAAACGTTTTGAAACCAAACCAAGTTTTAAGTTTAAATTCATGCTTACAGTCATGAATTAAACATATAACAAATGAAAATGAAAACTGCAAAAACTCAATAAGGTAAACTTAACTCAATCATCGCCTTGAAATTCAGAAACATAAACATTTACAAATGAAAGGTGGTGGAAGCTACATAAAGATATAATTTCTTTGTGGTGACTTCGATAAAAATCGAAAAAAATTGGTGGTTGCCAACAGAGTCTCAATGTATTCCATAGATAAAGGAAATTAAATAGAAACCAGGAGAAACGATGTTAGATTATGACCAAAGGTTCAATATTTAGTTGTATAGGTTGAAATTCCATATTCAAGATGTGCAACATAGAGAATGTTTCATTATGAGGTTGCTTCCCCATATTTGACTCCCTCTCAACTAGAAGAAGGTGACTACTCATGCAAAAGAAGTGTAAATTGTTATGCGTCTGGAGGCTACACTCGGAGGAGGAGAGACATTGATAGGGTTGGTGCATGTATAGTCTAAGTTGGTCAACGTGATGATGAAATCACAATATATGGAAAAGGAAAAATTCATTTATGAGAATGTATGGTGTACCATGTGTCAGAATAAGGGGAATCACAAGGACGAGTGTCTTGTGTTTGGAAATTATGTGGAAACGGATGCACTGAGTCCACTTCCATCTAGGAAATAAATGGAATGGTGTAAAATTTGTAGATAGTGGGGCCATCTACCACCTTGATACCCAACATTGGATAAATATTAGAAGAAGCATCATAATTCATTCTTTGAATTTTGCAAGTCTCTAGGACATGATGTGAACAACTGTTGGCCACTCCAGTTGATGTAATACCATAACCACGATGTATTTTGGGTTCAAGAAGAATATAATGCTGGTGAATTTGGGAGTGTTGAGAGAGGTGGCTATTAGGGAGGTCCCAAAGGTAGCTATGGGCGTGGTCACAGATGAGGATATGGAGGTGGGGGAGGTATAACCCCCACTTTTTTTAACTGTGGTGAAATTGGCCATGTGTCAGGATATTTTACCAAATTGGATTCTCTTTGTGGGTATTTCTACAACTCGATGCATGTTATATAGAATTGTCTCGACTTCTTGAATAGGTGGGAAGAGAAGACTATAAATTTCAATATTGTGACTGCAAATCCATGTTGGAATAAGAAGTAGGATGATGAGGTTGATGTCTGGGTGATAACCCACAGAGGAGTGAAGACGAGAATGGGATTTGATTATATAGAAAACTTGAATCAAAGGCTAGAGGGGAAGATAAGAAATGAAGTGAAACCCTCTCCTAATTTTGATGCCACCCCGCAGAAGTCGATTATTCACAATGCATGGAGGGCCATAGAGGATTAAACAACATGAGAAGAGTTGCAATGTGTGACACAAAGGTCGCTTGAGGAGGCCCAATTATGTGAGGAATTTTAATGAGCAACGCAGAGGTCGTTGGAAGAGGATCTCTCCCATAAATAATTTTAGTTTGCCACACAAAGGTCATTGGATGAATCTCACTTGCATGAAGAAATTAAGTGTGCAATGTAGAGGTCATTGGAAGAAATGCATAGAAAAGAATATATATGACACAATGAACAAAGATCAATGGAGGAGCATGTGCATGAGGACCTGAAGCACACTATGTGTGAAGAGGCACTACGTGACTTGGGTCACAAAATAGATATTGATGATCAAGTAAGTAAATTATTACATTGTTGTTTGAGATTGTTAAATGATCTTGATGTTGTGATAAAGTTGATGCTGATTTTAGAAACCTTCATGGGGGAACAAGGGATGGAGAGATCTATATCAACCCCTCTAGTAAAAATGGATCTGCATTAGGTTAGTAATAAAAAGTGAACAAGAAGAGAATTCAATATGACAATTGAACTTGGGAGTTATGAAATGGATAGGTTCATGTTGGATCTGGGTTCTGACATGAATATCCCATTGAATCATTCATGGGAATTGATGGGTAAACCAAGTTTAGTTTGTTTTCCAATCTAGTTGCTATTGGAAAATTAGTACATTATTTACCCTATAGGTTGATTAGATCAAGTCGAAGTAAACATAGAAGGGGTGATGGATAAGGATGAATTTGAGGTAATGGAGATTATGAATGATTCTGATCCCTACCTTGCATTACTTGTCATTGATTAGGAATTTGACAATAATGTGGTGTTTAATTTGAGCAAGTGACATGTATCGCTTAAGGAAGACGTCATACACATGATCACACCTTTAGATACTAATGAATGGGAAATATATAATGAGCCGTTAGATGAGGATGTACGGATCTTAGTTATTGAGAATATATACAATACCGCACGTCATGGGGAATATTATGTTAATCCCATGACATATAGGGAATTGAGATGGCATAGTTTGGATTCTACTAGTTCGATGGGTTGGATCTGGTGGATACATTTATTCCATGGATGCAACACATTATAGAACACCACCTGTTCTATGCCATTGATACATTACTAATAGGGATACCTACACATTGATGGGGAGTGCATAGAGAAACTCCCCACGAGTGGGTAGCCATGGAAAATTAAATGCGGGAAATATTTCGACCATGCATGGATTTCCGCTCATAAACGTGTTCTTGTGAAAGGTGTTGGATGGACAAGCACCAATGTGGGGCACACATATGGTACTTGAAGTCCTAATGCACATGCCTGAGAAAGAAATATGTTTCCCAAATTCATCAATTTTCTATGGGACAAGCAAGGCATCCATGTGCACATAGGATGAGTTTGTTAATTATGTAGCTTCAGGAGGTATTCCCACAAGAGGTTGAGGTGTCAGGAATGTGGGAATATTTGTTGTCACTATATTATCCTTGTGTTTTAGTGAAATCATCCTTGGAATGAGGCTAGGGTCTAATGGGAAAGCTGATGGGATTTGTGGGATTGTGTGGGGGTGCCACACTCACAAAGGAGATTAAAATATTCTAATTAATTGTTGAGTTTAGGAAGGGCTCCTAAAATCACTCATTAGACTTGAACATAGTTACCAAGTTAATGAGAACTCTACATAGTTCTCATTTTTGCAGGGTTCCAATTTTTTACCTCGTTTTTAAAAATGATGCTACCGATAGCACACCCTCTCCCTTTTTAGGTGGTTTTTCGACATTTTAAATTTTTCGATCCACAATGTTTCCATATTTTTTTTTCAATGCTTATTTTTCATCTATTTTCAAATTTTCTATTCTTGTTTTATTCAATAGTGTTTATAGTCATTTTTCCATGCTTCTTTCAATCTTAAAAATATTTTTTACCATTTACTTTTTTGAAGATACAATTTTTCATATAATTGTGTCTCCTTAATTAATTTATTGTTCCATACTTTTAAAATATAGTGGAAAACACCATTTTTAACACATTGTTTACCTTTACTACAATACATAGAAAACAATTGTAGTTAAATAACACTATTTTAAAATATTTAGCAAAAAATATAATTTGATTTTTTTTGATAAATTAAAAACTAAAACAAACTAAGAAAAATTAAAAGCATTGAAATTAAAAAAAAAAAATTAAAAAGAAAATTTATATAATAAAAAAAATTAAAGAAAATCTTAAACAACTAAAGAGGAAAAAAAATAAAAAAATATAAACTAAGATAAAATGAGAAAAAAAAAGGGTAAAAAGGCAAATTTATGGCCTAAAAACTTTAGAAAGGTTTGAAAAACACAAAAAAATTAAAAATATATATTAAAAAAAAGATTAAAACACCTAAACTACAAAATTTAATACAAAATAATAATAAAAGAAAAAACACATAAAAAAAAAAAATTACAAAAAAATTGTTTTTATTAAAAAACTTAAAAATATGTAAAATTTTATAAAAAAACAAATAAATTAAAAAACATTATGCTCCAGCGATGGGAGGCAATGGGGAGTGATGTCGGGCATCACCCCATCCACCAGGGGTTAAGTCCTGGCCCCATGAGACCAAGGCTTATCCCCTGAGGGTTGGGGTGATGCCTAACATCACCTCCCACAACATTCACGATGCCCAACCAGCCCATGCATGGGTTGGTTGGGCATTGTGGGTGTCGTGGTGGGCGATGTCGGACATTTCCCTAACCCTGTGGGACTAGGGATTAGCTCGTGGGGGATGAGGTGATGTAGGGACATCGTCCCCCACGACACCTTAATAATATGTAGGTTTGTAATTATTTTTATTTTTTTTTTGTTTTAATTTAATTAAAATTTTATTTTATTTCAATTGCAAAATTGTAATTTTTTGTTTGTTTTAAATGTTATTAAATTTTTTATATTTGCATTTTTTTATTTCTTTAATTTAGTTTCAATTAAAATTGATAGGTTTTGTATTGTAAAATTGTTTTTAATTTTTTTTTTTAAATTTGGTTTTCTATTTTTTTAAATATACTTAGAAGTTTATTTCAAAATTGGTTTTAAAATTTTCTTTTTATTCTTTAGTTATTAATTTTATTAAAATTGTTTTGTTTTCATTTAAATATTGTTTTTAAAATATATATTTTTTAATTTTTTTGTCTTTTATTTTAATTTTAAAGTTTTAGTTTAAGATTTTTTAATATTTTTTGAATAATTTTTATTTTAGACATTTTTTTTGGTTGAATTTTGTTATTTCTTTTGCCCTTTTCAAGATTTTTTTTTTAAATTTACTTTTTAAAGGTTTTTAATGATTCTTTTATACAAAAAATATATACATTTTTTTTTTTAAATTATTGTTTTTAGAGGCAAATTTTATTTTTTTGGTTTTTTTTAGTTATTTTTTTTCACCTTGTTTTTTAATCTTTTTTTTTAATCGAATTTTGAATATATTTTTTTAATTGTGTTTTTTTTATCATTTAAAAAAAATAAATTTGCGAAGATATTTCCCTTTCTATTTATTTATTTTTTAATGTAAACTTAAAAAAAATTGTAAATAAATTTTCAATTGACCATTTGGTATCCAATTTTTGGTTGTTTATTTACATAGAGATTTGTTGTCAATGTCACAATTTCAATTAGGTCATAAACAACTATGATTTTCACATTTAGGAAAAAACATTTTGTTTTACGTAGCATCACTTTTTGATTTAGGTGATAATTTTAAGGTTTTCCTGAGCTATTGTTTGTGTTTCGAAGGTCATGTTTGAAAAATGTTGTAATTTTAACCTCGTTTAAAAAAATGGTGCTATCGATATCACAAATTTTTTATTTAGGGTTGATTTTCATGTTTTGTGTGCAAAAATATGGGTTTTAAGGGCTAGAGTTGTCATTTTGAGGTCATAGTTCTTGTTAAGTCGATAACTTTGTTCTTGTATATAAAGGAGAGAAGTCATTGTGACATTTCGTCATTGTGGCATTGTGGAGTTAGCATAAGTGACTAAACAATTGTTCTAGGGAGTATGAAAATTGTGGCAATGAGACTTCTACACCTAGGAAATATGGCCTAGGGTTTTTGGATCAAATGTTTATAGTGAGAATGGATGCATGTGCAAAGGAATCCCAGTTTTATATAATTGTACACAGATTGCAGGAAGGTGAATCATGTATGTACGTAGGATGTAGTGGGCATAGTCATGTATGTACGCGGGTTGCAATACAGTGAATTGCGTACAAGTTTTCTGGATCGGAGCCGGCCTATACAGGATAACGACAACAACAATATATGTGATCTCAGCAGGTCATACAAGAGGTATGCAACATATTTGTGGGAAGAGAATATTTTTAAGCAATCATTGAGGTTTGGTTTTTTGAATTTTATGGTTATTGGAGGACAAGATTATCCTCATATTTTGGTGGATTTATATTAGTTGGGAGGGATGGTTTTTAACTCAGAACTTTTGAAATTAACAAGGTTACAAAAAACAAATTGTGTCTCATATATGTGTTGATGATTTATCTATGAACTTCTTATGCCCGCTGCATATATTTTAAGTCAATAAATTTTCAGTTTGTTCAGTGATAACACATAGGGTTATTTTTATCTCACTAGGACGCAATTTTTAGATCTAAAAATTAGTCACATATAGTTGCATGTGGAAATTGACATGGTATCATATCTTGGAATCTAAAGAGAAGGGGATCATCTTGAGACACATGATTTACTACAACACTGGAGGAGTATTGTTCTTATTTTTTTTTCAGGGAGGTCATCATAGAGACTTGGTTAGTGGATAATGGAACTTCTTGTGATATGATAGGGTCATAGAAATCACTCACCAGTCTAACAAAAAAGAACTCACAATTGCATTTGAAACTTGGAGATAATGTCAAGTAGGAAGTCAATGAAGTTGGAAAAAAACAATTTCAGTCGAAGTCCAGAAATCCTCTCAAGATGAGTGAAGTGTTGTATGTACTTGGACTGAATAATAACTTACTCTCTATCTTCACCATGGAGGAAAGAGAGTATGCAATGGAATTCGTTGATGGCCATGTTCTTGATTGGCCAAAGGGATTGAGTCTTGACTTGTTAGAAGTCATTAGGACTCGTGATGGAAGTCTCTCCAAGCTAACAGGTCAACTATCTTATGCCCTAGTCCATGACAGTGGTAATCTATGTAATCTTTGGCATAGGATTAGATTGGGACACTTATATCACCATGCACTTCCAACAATGATGAAAATGGTTACATTTCTTCCAGAGTTTGGAAATGAACACTAGGGAGTATGCATAGGTTGTGAACTTGTAAAGAATGTCAAGGTTACTTTTCAAAGTAGTGACAGTAGGTCCAGGGATATCCTAGATCTAGTACATTCATATGTGTGTGGACTAATGTCAGTTCCATCCATGAGTGGTTGTCAATATTATGTGAACTTTGTTGATGGTTATTCCAGCAGGACATGGATTTTATTATTAAATACCAAGGATGAAGTATTCAGTCGATTCAGGGAGTTTAAATCTATAGTGAATAATTATAAAGGGAAGAATATCAAATTTTTGAGGTTAGACAATGGAGGTGAGTAAAATTACAAGGAGTTCAATAATTTATGTAAGGAAGGATGGATTAAGAGGGAGATGATAGTTCCTTTCAACCCACAATAGAATGAGGTTATAGAGTGAAGAACCATACCATAATTGAAACTTCCAAGGTAATGTTACATGACAAGGATCTACACATGATTCTTTGGGAAGAAGCATGCAGCACTGCAATTTATGTTCATAACATGAGTCCTGATAGGATCTTGGAGGAAAGGACTTGTGAGGAGGTATTCAAAGGAGTGAAACCTGAGATAGGGAATTTGAGAATATTTGGTTTTTCAGTCTACATCCATGTTCCTAAGGATAAGAGAATGAAGTTGGATCCTTTGAGAAGAAAGGGAATGTCTGTAGATATAATGAGACTTTGAAGGCATGTCGTATCTACATTCTAGGACAACTATATGTTGTGTTTAGCTGGGATGTCATTTTTTAGGAAGACTTGTATTTTAGTATGTTCGTTGATAGCATAATAGGTGGTGACGAACAAGAGGCCCTAAATTTTGAGGAGTGTACATTTCGATCCAGTACAAAGGAGTATCCCTAGGATCATAAGGAGGAGTCAAAGGCATTTGTGGATTCAATGAATCCTCCTAGTAACCAGGACACAAGACCTAGCTGGATTCAAGAGACATTGAAGGATGTTGAGGTACATACATCCCCCAAAGACACTTGCAGTGAGAGAAGAGTTACAAATATATTTGGATGATATGTGGCTCTTATGAGAAATATCATTGATTCTGAGCCTTCCAATTTTGAGGAAGCATTAGGCCAACAAGTTTGGAAGGATGCCATGATGGAGGAGTACCAATCCATCATGACGAATGATGTATTGGATATAGTTTTAACACCGAAAAGGATGTCAGTAGTGAATTCCAAGTGGATATACAACATCGATCATACTATATATGGAAGTATCGAGAAGTATAAGGAAAGGTTCGTAGAAATAGGGTTCTCCCAAAAAGGGAGAGTAGACTACTAGTAGACGTTTTCTCCAATGGCCAGGTATACTTCTATTAGGAAAATTGTTTCTCTCTCCTCAGTTATGATGTGGAAGATTCATTAGATGGATGTGAAGAAAAACATTGTAATTGGTGTGATTGAGGTGGAGGCATACATAGAGAAACCTCAAGGCTTTGAGGTACATGGGAGTAAAACTCATGTGTGGAGATTGAAGAAGGCATTATATGTTCTCAAGAAGGCACCTAGGGAATGGTACTCTAGGATTGATGGGTAATTTTAAATATTAGGCTTCACCAAGAGTGATGTAGAACCCAACCTATATCTCCTATAGGTTGGTAAGGATCCTTTGATATTGGTGTTATAAGTTGATGATTGTTTTCTCATAGGAGATGAAAATCTTATTACCAGGTTAAAAACGAAATTGGCCTCATAGTTCAAGATGAAGGGATTGATGCATTATGTCTTGGAACTAGAGGTGTGGAAACAACCAGGTTAGATCTTCCTCAGATACAGGGAGTATGTAGTTGAGATACTAAATAGATTCAAGATGATGGATTATAAGTCCATGACTACATCTATCTCCACAAACCTGAATATGTTGGGGTCCTTAGATTCAGACTTGGTGGATGCCACGATGTATATGAATTTAGTTGGGTCATTGATTTATTTGGTTAATACCAGACCAAATATCTATTTTTTTGTAAAAAACTTGATTCAGTTGATGGTTGAGCTTAGGCATGTGCATTGGGTAGCACCAAAACATGTTCTCCGATATCTTCGGGATACAATTAGATTTGTTATGAGATGTCGGAGGTGATGGAGTGATATTGTATGGATATTCAGACTTAGATTGGGAAGGTATTGTAGTTGATAGGAACATCACTTCTGGTGGTTCTTTCAGCCTGGGATCAACAATGATTTCTTTGTACAATAGGAAATAGACTTTACTGGAACTTATCTTAGCATAAGAAAAGTATATGGCATCCAATTTGGAAATTTGTGAGGCTATTTGGCTTCGCAAGATTATTTCAAGATTATTTGGTCAAGGCTTTGAGCCCACCATGATTCACTACAACAACTAAAGTTATATCAAGCTCTCAAAGAATCCAGTCTTTCACAAAAGTTTAAAACACATTGAAATCATATATCACTTCATCAGAGACAGAGTACTTAAGGGCGCAACAAAATTCCAACACATTTCTACAGATGGGCATATGGCAGACATTCTCACCAATCCCCTAGTGAAGGGGAGGTTTTTCTACTTCAGGGACAAAACTAGGAGTGGTGGAGAACACCTCACTTTATAAGAGGGAGTGTTGATTTTGTAGCTTTAGGAGGTATTCCATGTTAAATTATTAAATTGATTTCTTATGTGGATTAATTCTTTTATTTTCTTCAATACTTTGATTCTAGCTTAATACACTTCAACAATTTCAAATCATAATCGAATAGAAATAATTATGTAGATAAGTAAACATGCATATCAACAACACATATACCTTAGGGAAACTCTATACAGGGAGAAAACCCCCAACAAACAATATTCCTTTATTGCATTAATAATGTAATATCTCTTACAAATATCCACCATGAATGTATTTCTCTCAAAGAGATTGCCAATATGACTCTAACCTGACAAATAATTACAAGACCTTGCTGAAATACACCTTTGATATGCTGCCTCTTTATCACTGATGTGCTCCTCTATTACTTCACCCTCAACCTGCATATGAAAACTTTGTTTCAAAATTGTGTTGCAAAAACTGTGTTGCGAAACTATGTTGAGGAGAGGGTTCGACCTCTTCTTATATAGGTTGAAGAGGGGAAGAGGAGAAGCACAAAATAGTAACCTGATTGCATGCATTAGTCATAAATCATCTTCATACTTTAGTTGGAACTTAGAACTAGACTTGAGATTGGTTACAACTCAACATTACACTTTAGTTCAAACTTTAGAGCTAGAATTGAGATTGGTTACAACTCAACATTACACTTTAGTTCGAACTTAGTACTAGACTTGAGACTGACATACTTTAGTTCGAACTTAGAACTAGACTTAAGACTTTAGTTGCAACTCAAAATTACACTTTAGTTCTAAAACAGAACTAGAATCAAGACTTTAGTTGCAACTCAACATTACTAAAATAGAACTAGACTCAAGACTTTAGTTGCAACTCAAGATTACACTTTAGTTCTAACATAGAACTAGACTCAAGACTTTAGTTACAACTAAACATTACATTTTAGTTCTAACATAGAACTAGAATCAAGACTTTAGTTACAACTCTTGACAAGGCAATTCAAAATTCTCTTCATGGTGGATAATGTTAACATGTGTCAATGCACTAGATCAATACAATTACATCATTTTCAATATTAGGAATATCGTTTGTTTCTAGCTCATAGGATTTTTACATTTAACCTAACTTTTGCTAGATACCTTGACTTTTTCTCATGGCTCACAAGGTTTGACTAGGCTCACAAAGGTTTTATGTTCCCCCTGACTTTTGCACTAGACTGTCTATGCTCACAGAGGTTGTACGTTCCCCCTGACTTTTGCATTAGAATCACATAGGATCTTGTTCATCCTGACTTTTGGTTTGACCCATAGAGGTTTTCCGTTCCCCCTGGCTTTTGTCAATACCTCACAAGACTGGCTGATTCTCCAAATCTCCCTGGCTAGCCTCAGGGTGGCCCATATGGCCTCTCATTGGAGAATGACTGTCGATGCTACCAAATTTAACACTCCCTCTCAGTGAGGGAGTCATTCTCAGCCACACCAAGCTTGCCTCTCAGTTGCACAAAATGTCTCGAGGTCAGAGGCTTGGTCAAGATATCAGCTACCTGCTCGCTCATGGCTATGTACTATAACTTTACAGTTTTTCTCTGGACCAAGTCTCAGATGTAGTGGTACCTCATGTCAATATGTTTTGACCTGTCGTGAAATATCGAGTTCTCTGTCAATTTTATGAAACTTTGATTATCATAGTGAACCACCGTCATCTCGAGATTTTCACCAAACAACCCAGAAACCAATTTTTTGAGTCATACTTCTTCATTGCTAGCATCACTTGCTACAATGTACTCAGCCTCTATTGTATTCTATTGAATGGATCCTTCCTTTCGGCTTGACCAAGAGATCATAGTTGATCCTAAATTGAAGTAGTATATGGAAGTACTCTTTCAATCCACCGGGATTCCTGCCCAATCAACATCTGCATACACATGCATAAATAAACCACCATTGTATGTATATCTCAGACCATAAGTAATGGTCCCTCTGAGATATCTCAAGATGTTCTTTTCTACCACCCAGTGTCTCTGTCTCAGTTCAGTCATGATTTGACTCATTACATTCACTACATAGCATATATGTGGCCTAGTGTGGATCATGTACATCAGTGATCCAATCAACTGCCTATACATGGTGGGATCCACCAAATCTGAACCTATATTAGAACCATGCATCTTCTTTAGGTTGGTAACCATCGGAGTAGACATGGATATGCAATCCATCATACCAAACCTCTTTAGTACATCCACTATGTATTTTCCTTGTGCCATAAATATCTCTCCCTGTCTTTGCCACACTTCCAATCCTAGGAAGTAATGCATCAAGCCTAAGTCTTTCATATTGGATTCTGAGGTTAGCTCCCTATTACACTAGGCTATTAGACCTTCATTTCCTATTAGAAAGAGATCATCAACATATATGGTTAGTATAATAGGTTGGTTAACCTCTTACCTTGAATTATAGATTTTCATCAACATCACTTTTTTGAAAGCCCAGGATTTTAAGAAAGCCATCAATCCCGTCATACCAAACTCTGGGAGCCTTCTTAAGACCATACAAGGCCTTCCTTAGCTTGCATACATGAGTTCCTTTTTTATGTAGTATAAAACCATCTGGTTGTTCCACAAAGACATCCTATTCAATCTTTCCATTCAAGAATGTTGTTTTTACATCCATTTGATGTAGTTCCAACCAAGTATGGAAGCTAATGAAATAATACCTTGAATGGAGGTATAACTGGCTATAGGAGAAAAAGTCTCTTCGTAGTCATTTCCTTCTTTCTAAGTGAATCCTCTGGCTACAAATATTTCTTTGAAATTTTCCACACTTCATCAGCTGCATGTTTGATCTTATTGATCCATTTGGAGGAAACCACTGATTTGTCTTTTGGCCTGGGCACAATGTCCCAAAATTTTTTCTTTATAATAGAATTGTATTCCTCAAGCATGGCATCCTTCCATACTTTTAATTTATATTATTATTCAAATGAAAAAGTTTCGGCATCACTAATGATTCTCATTAGTGCAACATAGCCTCCAAACCTATGAGGCCTCTTCCTTTCATTGAAATTTCCTTTGGGAGCAACTATCCTTTCTACTTCCTGCACTATTTCTTTAAGCCACCCTGGCTTCCTTTTGGCTAGAGGTTATTCAAGATTTATTTCTAAAACTTCAGTGGGTTATAGGGGCTCATTACTTGGCCCTTCACGAGGTTCCTCCATTTGATCATCTGAATCTTCATTTTCAGAAGAGGGGGAAACTGGTTGAACTGCTTCTGAATCTTGTTGAATCTCTCTAGATTTCTTAAATGCAACTTCCTCATGGAAAGTCACATATATGCTTACCTCTATTTGCCTCTAACCTGGTACATAAATCTTGTAATCTTTGGAGTTCTCACTGTACCCCACAAAAACCTCTTTCTTGCCTGAGGGTTCCATCTTTGTCCTCTTTTTCTTAGGGACATGAATATACACAGGACATCCAAATATCCTTAGATGCCCTACTTCAGGTTTGATCCCTGAGAAGACTTCTTCAGGAGTATTTTCCTTCAAAATAGCATGTGGACACATGTTTTGAATATACACAAAAGTGTTGGTAGATTCTTCCCATAAATAATTTGGCACATCCTGGTCAAACATCATTGCTTTCGCTGCCTCACAAATAGTCCTATTTTTCCTCTCAACAACACCATTTTGTTGAGGGTTATATGGCAGGGTCAACTATCTCTTGATTCCTGTTGACTTGCAAAAATCCTCAAACTAAAGAGATTCAAACTCTCCTCCATTGTTTGTTCTAAGGATTCTAATGTGTTTCCCTGTCTGCTTTTCAATAAAGGCTTTATATTCTTTGAATTTATCAAATGTGTCACTTTTAGATTTAAGAAAATATTTCCAACATTTTCTTGAGTAATCATCAATAAAAATGACATAATACAAACAACCATTGAGTGAGGGAGATGACATGGGACCACATACATCATAATGAACCAGATCTAAGATGCCCTGAGCTCTGTTGTCACTACTAGGAAATGTTTTCTTTATATTTGTACCTAGCATGCATCCCTTACAAATTTCATTTTTACTAAGAGAAATAGAGGGCATGCCACATACCATGTTATGTAGATTTGGAAGATCTTTGTAATGAATGTGTCCAAGTCTTCTATGCCACAACTCGTTGGAGCTAGTCTCATCATGAGACAATGCCTGAACTGACTGTCCTGACAAGACATACATTCCTCCACTGTGAGTTCCAATGGGTTATGTTGTACATAAGTGGCTACCTTTAGCCCATAGTAGTGCCTTCCTGTCCTTGAATATCACGCAATATCCCTTGTCCTCAAGGGTTGCAACTGATAGTAGATTCTTCTTGAGCCCTAGAACATATAATACTTCATCAACGTGAAGTCTAGCCCCAGATTCCAATCTGAAGGAGATAGAGCCTAATCCCTCTATCTTGTAACATTTTTCATCTCCAAGATCGACCTACTCTGCAAAGTATTTTGTCTCGAAATATGAGAGGATCTCCTTATACCCTGTCATGTGCTTTGATTCACCACTATATACTAACCAAGTTTTTGGCCCCGTGGAAACTGAATTGGATAAAGCAGAAACCAAATAATATTCTTTCCTATTTTCTTTCTCATTAGAAGGACTTTTCTGATTTCTTTTGGATTCATCATCCTCAACAGTTGAGGCATGATGTTTCCCTTTCCTAGGATATTTCTTTCTAAACCAACAATCTTTAGAAAAATGACCCAACTTATTACAACTAAAGAATTTAATCTTAGATGTATCAATATTCTTTCCTTTGAATGTACCTTTGATGTTTGGCTTCCATTGAGAGCCTTTCTAGAAAGTGCCTTTCTTCTTTCCCTTGAATATTGATGCTAAAGATGAGTGCTCTTCTTTTGTTGGCTCACTCCTGGTAGTTGTGTGACTCTCCTCCTGGAGGCAATCATGCCATAACCTCTCAAACATGGGATGAATCTCTCTCCCACTTACACTGGATAAGAAGGTCTCCCATGAAGAAGGAAGACCGTAAAAAATGGCCTACACTAAATCATCATCGTCCACTGTCACCCCTATGACCAAAAGTTGATCTCTGATCTGAGCTATCCTGGAACAGAAAGATGCCACTGATTCACCTTTCTACATCTTCTGATACTAAATATTGTGCTTAAGTGTCCTCTTCTAACTTGGAGCTTGTTTCTCATACAGATTCACCAAGGTATCCATACAGTCCTTGGCAGTCATCAATGAAGTCATTGCAAGAATTATATTGTCTTTGACTAAGTCAAAGATGATTCACTTGGCATTTGCTTCACTCTTCCTGAAAGTCGTTCTTCCTACATTATTTGTTGGTTCCTCCACCATTGTGGTCACATATTTTTCAAGATCATGCTCTTGCAAGATATTTGTTATATGGAGCTTCCACACATTATGTTAAGGTCCTAACCCGCACATAGGTAGATCAATGTATTCGGATGTAATAAAGGTCAATATTAATAAGACCTATCAATAAAATAGAATAAGGAGGATGTAAGAAGACTTAATAGAAGCTTTCGCTTCTAGAAGGATCTTCCTCTAGATGCTTCTTTTTAGTATAAATAGGAGTCGAGGGTATGAGAACCCTAGCTTGGATATTATTGTAACAGAGCGCTGCTCGATTGGAGGTTGCCCCCTCGAAGAGGCCTATGAACATTGCTATCTGAATCAAGTGTTATTTCTCTTCAAGTGCTATTTCTGTTGCTATTTCGTATATCATTTCTGTGTATTGTGAAGATTATGCTGGATATTTCATTGCTATTCTGTTATTTCTAGCATTTCGTTTCTGTTCTGCATATTTTATATATCTGGTATCTTGCAAGTGGTATCAGAGCACTTTCCTTGGCAGAAATTGTGGGTATTTTTTTTTTCAGGGTAGAGACGTATTCTGGCATCTTTAAGCCACAGAGATCTGTCGTTACGTGCATAAACCCGCGGTTGAGAGATTCATACACGCAGGAAATACAAGTGGTTCTTAAGCGCACGTTTGTTGGCCACCCT
>ML778655.1:869206-892820 GCA_009831015.1 Picea engelmannii | reverse complement strand
TTGGAGGTTGCCCCCTCGAAGAGGCCTGTGAACATTGCTATCTGAATCAAGTGTTATTTCTCTTCAAGTGCTATTTCTGTTGCTATTTCGTATATCATTTCTGTGTATTGTGAAGATTATGCTGGATATTTCACTGTTATTCTATTATTTCTATCATTTCATTTATGTTCTGCATATTTTATATATCTGGTATCTTGCACATTAAAGTTGGTAGCTCCTTTGAGCCTATCTTCGACCCTGACTGAAATGGAGGATGCCATGGTCCTCACATTGGAAACTTAATCAAGCTCCCTTGGATATGTGTGTACCTTCTCCTGCACTTCAACACGTTTAACACACCCTAATCTCTGATAACATGTTAAATTATGAGCTTGATTTCTTATGTAGATTAATTCTTTTATTTTATTCAATACTTTGATTCCATCTTAATACATTTCAACAATTTCAAATCATAATCGAATAGAAATAATTATGTAGATAAGTAAATATGCATATCAGCGACACATATACCCTGGGGAAACCCTATACAAGGAGAAAAACCCCAACAAACAATATTCCTTTATTGCATTAATAATGTAATATCTCTTACAAATATCCACCATGAATGTACTTCTCTCAAAGAGCTTTCCAAGATGACTCTGATTTGACAAAGACTTACAAGACCTTTCTGAAATACACCATTGATATGTTACCTCTTTATCACTAATGTGTTCCTCTATTACTTCACCCTCAACCTGCATATGAAAACTTTGTTTCAAAATTGTGTTGCAAAATTGTGTTGAGGAGAGGGTTCAACCTCTTCTTATATAGGCTGAAGAGGGGAAGAGGAGAATCTCAAAATAGTAACCTGATTGCATGCATTAGTCATAACTCAGATTCATACTTTAGTTCGAACTTAGAACTAGACTTGAGATTGGTTACAACTCATCATTACACTTTAGTTCGAACTTTAGAACTAGAATTGAGATTGGTTACAACTCAACATTACACTTTAGTTCGAACTTAGGACTATACTTGAGACTAACATTCTTTAGTTCGAACTTAGAACTAGACTTAATAATTTAGTTGCAACTCAACATTACACTTTAGTTCTAAAATAGAACTAGACACAAGACTTTAGTTGCAACTCAACATTACTAAAATAGAACTAGACTCAAGACTTTAGTTGCAACTCAACATTACTTAAATAGAACTAGACTCAAGACTTTAGTTGCAACTCAACATTACACTTTAGTTCTAACATAGAAATAGACTCAAGACTTTAGTTACAACTCAACATTACACATTAGTTCTAACATAGAACTAGACTCAAGACTTTAGTTACAACTCTTGACAAGGCAATTAAAAATTCTCTTCATGGTGGATAATGTTTACACGTGCCAACGCACTAGATCAATACAATTACACCATTTGAAATATTAGGAATATCGTTTGTTTCTAGCTCATAGGAATTTTACATTCAACCTAACTTTTGCTAGATACCTTGACTTTTTCTCATGGATCACAAGGTTTGACTAGGCTCACAGAGGTTGTATGTTCCCCCGGAATTTTTCACTAGCCTATCTATGCTCACATAGGTTGTACATTCCCCTTGACCTTTTCACTAGACTATCTATGCTCACAGAGGTTGTATGTTCCCCCTGACTTTTTCATTAGACTCACATAGAATCTCATTCGTCCCAACTTTTGGTTTGACTAATAGAGGTTGTCCATTCCCCCTGGCTTTTGTCAATACCTCACAAGACTGGTTTATTCTCCAAATCTCCCTGGCTAGCCTCAGGGTGTACCATATGGCCTCTCATTGGACAATGACTATCGATGTTGCCAAATTTAACATTCCAATAAGAGGCCAAGTTGTCAGGCATGTTGGAATTTTTGTTGGCACTAGATTAGCCTTTTCTTTAAGTGAGATTGGCCTTGGAATGAGGCCGGGGCCTCTTGGTAAAGTTGATGCACTTTGTGGGCTTGTGTGGGGGTGCCACACCCACAAAGGGAACTAAAATATTATAGCTAATTGTTGAGTTTAGTAAGGACTCCCACACTCATGCATTAAAATTGTATATAAAGGAGAGAAGTCATTGTGAAATTTCATCATTGTGGCATCATGGAGTTATCATATGTGGCTAAAAACATGTGCTAGGTAGTGTGTAAATTGTGGCAATGAGACTTATTCACCTAGGAAATCTATCGTAGGGTTTTCGGATAAAATGTGTAAAGTGAGGAAGGATGCATGTGTGGAGGAAGCTTAGTTTTTTGTACTTGTACATGGATTTCAAAAAGGTGAATCATGTATGTACGCAGGTTGTAGTGGGAACAATTGTGTATGTGCGTGGGTTGCAGTAAGGTGAATCACGTATAGTTTTTATGGACATAATTAGGTCTGTATAGGCTAACATCAATAGTAGTACAGGTGACATCAATAGGATGTACAAGTGGTCTGCAACAAATTTTTGGTTTAGAATATTTCCAAGGAATTGTTGAGGTTTGGTTTTATCATTTGTATGGTTATTGGGGGACAAGGTTGTCCTCATATTTTGGTGGATTTGCATTGCTTGGAGGGTTTGTTTTTCCCTCAGAATTAATGAAAGTAACAAGGTTATATAACATAAATTTTTGTCTCATGTATGTGTTGATGATTCATCTCTGATCTTGTTGTTTCCATTGCATATATTTTCAGTCAATAAATTTTAGGGTAAAACTATTCAATGATAATAGATAGGGTTTATTGTTATCTCATTAGGAATAAATTTTCAGAGCTAAAAATAGGTCACATAGAGTTGCATGTGAAAATTGACATGGTATCAGAGGTTGGATATGAAGAGAAGGGGATCATATTGAGATACATTTTTTACTACAACACTAGAGGAGTATTTGCCTTGTTCTTGTTCCGAGCAGGTCACCATGGAGACTTGGTTGGTCGATAGTGGAGCTTCTCATCATATGATAGGGTCACATAAATTACTCACCAGTCTAATAGAGAATAACTCACAATTTCAAGTGGAACCTAGAAATAATTCCAAGTATGCAATGAAGGGAGTTGGAATAACATCATTTCAGCTGAAGTCTAGAAATCCTCTCAAGATGAGTGAAGTGTTATATGTATATCGAATAAAGAGTACCTACTCTCTATATTTTCTATGGAGGACAAAGCATATGAAATGGAATTCGTTGATGGGAAGGTTCCCTCTTGGCTAAAGTGATTGAGTCTTCACTTAATAGAAGTCATTGGGACACATGGTGGCAGTCTCTACAAGCCATCAGGTCTTCTAGCTAAAGCCATGGTGCATGATAGTGATAATATATGCGATATTTGGAATAGCAGATTAGGACACTTACATCACCAAGCACTACCATTATTGAGGAAAATGGTTAGAGTTCTTCTAGAGTTTGTAATTGAACACCAAGGACTATGTAGAGGTTGTGCACTTCGAAAGAATCCCAATATTTATTTTCAAAGCATTGAAAGTAGGTCCAAAGAGATCATGGATATGGTAAATTCATATGTGTGTGGATCGATGTCAGTTCCATTCATGAGTGGTTTTTGATATTACATCATCCTTATTGATGATTATTCTATGAGGACAAGGATTTTTTTCATAAATACCAAGGATGAAGTATTCAGTCGATTGAAGGAGTTCAAAGCTCCAATGGAGAATTACATAAGGAAGATGATCAAATTTTTGAGGTCAGAAAACAGAGGTGAGTATACTGCCAATAGGTTCAAAAAATTATGTAAGGAAGCAGGGATTAAGAGGGAGTTGAAATTACTTTCAACCCACAATAGAATGAGTTTGTAGAGAGGAAGAACCAAACCATAATTGAAGTTGCCAAGGAAATATTACATGATAAGGATCTACCTATAATGATTTTGGTTGAGGCATGCAACACTGCATTTTATGTTCAAAGCATGAGTCTTCAAAGTTTATTGGAGGAAAACACTCTTAAGGAGGAATTCATAGGAGTTAAACATGAGATAGGGAATTTGAGGATATTTAGTTGTCCAGTATACATCCATGTTCCTAAGGAGAAGAGAATGAATATGGAACCTTCCAGAAGAAATGGCATATTTTTAGGATACAAGGAGACTTCGAAGTCCTACCATATCTACATTCCAGGACATCGATATGTTGTGGTTAGATGGGATGTTAGGTTTTTGGAATAAATGGATTTCAGGAGGGCCCTTGAGAGTGTTCACATCATTTGGTGAGGAAAAATAGGACCCAAATATTGAGGAGAGTACACTTCCATCCAGTACAGAGGAGAAAAACTCAAATCACAAGGAGGAGTCAGAGGATTTTGTGGATTTGGTGGATCCTCCTAGTAACCAAGACATGATACCTAGATGGATTCGACATACGTTGAAGGATTTAGAGGGACATACAAACCCCAAATACACTCACAGGGACAAAAGATATATGGCATTATTTGGATCATATGTGCCTCTTATGAGAAATATCATTGATTCTGAGCCTTCCAGTTTTGAGGAAGAAGCTAGTGAACAGGTTTGGAAGGATTCCATGATGTAGGAGTACCAATCCATTATGAAGAATCACTTATGAACATAGTTATGAGACCAAAAAGGAAGTCGATATTGATTTCCAAGTGGATCTATAATATCAAGCATACTACATATCATAGTATTGAGAAGTATAAGGCATGGTTCGTAGCAAGAGGGTTCTCCCAGAAAGAGGGAGTAGACTACGAGGAGACTTTTTCTCTAGTGGCCAGGTATATTTCTATCAAGATAGTTATCTCTCTCACCTAAGTTATGAATTGGAAGATCCATTAGATGGATGTGAAGTCAATGTTTTTAAATGGCGTGATTGAGGAGGAGGTATACATAGAGAAACCTCAAGGAATTGAGGTACATGGGGGGAAAATGCATGTGTCCAGGTTGAAGAAGGTATTGTATAGATTCAAGGAGGAACCTAGGGCATGTTATTCTAGGATTGATGGGTATTTGTAGATATTGGACTTCACAATGAATGATGTATACCCCAACCTATATCTCCTACGATTGGTAAGGATCCTCTTTTATTTGTGTTATTTTTCAATGATTTGTTTCTCACAGGAGATGAAAATCTCATTACCAGGTGCAAAATGGAATTGGACTTAGGGTTCAAGATGAATTATATTGGATGGATGCATTACTTCTTGGCATTAGAGGTGTGGAAATAGTGGTGTGAGATATTCCTCAGACATGGGAAGTATGCAGTTGAGATACTAAAGATATTTAGGATGATGGGCTATAATTTCATGAATACACCTATGACCACCGACTTGATTATGCTGAGGGGATTAGATTTAGACTTGGTGGATAACATGATGTACATCCAATTGATTGGGTCATTGATGTATCTGGTCAATACCAAACTAGATATATTTTTTTCTTTCAACACCTTGATTTAGTTCATGTTTGAGCCGAGTCAAGTGCATTGGGTTAAGAAAAGAATGTGTTAGATATTTTTGGGGTACAATTGGATTTGGTTTGAGATATGTTAGAGGTGATGGAGTGAGGTTTCATGTATATTCAGACTCATATTGGGAAGGTAGTGTAGTTGAAATTAATACCACTTCTAGTGGTTGTTTTAGCCTGGGATCAACATTGTTTTCTTGGTACAAAAGGAAACAAACTTCAGTGGCACTTAGCTCAGTGGAGGCATAGTATATGGAAGCTATTTTGGCAATTTGTGAGGTTATTTTTCTTCTCAATCATCTTGCAGTATTATTTGTTCAGAGTTGGATCCCACCATGATTCACCATGACAATCATAGTTGTATCAATATCTTAGACAATGCAATATTTCAAGATAGGTCAAAACACATTGAGATGATATATCACTTCATCAGTGACAGAGTACAAAAGGGAGTAGTGAGGCTCTAACACATTTTCATAGATGAGGATATTATTGTCATTCTCACTAAAACCTTAGTGAAAAGGAAGATTGTCTACTTATGGGACAAGATAGGAGTGGTGGAGAATACCTCCCTCTCTAAGAGGGAGTGTTGATTTTGTATATTCAAGAGGTATTCCCACAAGAGGCCAAGGGATCAATCATGTGGGAATATTTTTTCGCACCAGATATACCTTTCATTTCAATGAAATCATCCTTGGAATGAGGCTACAGTCTCATGGGAAATTTGATGGGCTTTCTGGGATTGTGGGGGGGTGCCACACCCACAAAGGTGATTCAAATATTCTAATTAATTCTTGATTTTAGGAAGAGATCCCAAACTCACTCATTAGAATTGTATATAAAAGAGATAATTCATTGTGACATTTCATCATTATGGCATAATAGAGTTAGCATAAGTGAGTAAACACTTGTTCTAGGGCATGCAACAATTATGGAAATGAGACTTATGCACCTAGGAAATATAACCTAAGGTTTTTGGATCAAATGTGTAAAGTGAAGAAGGGCACATATGCGAAGGAAGCCAATTTTTTTGTACTTGTATTCATATTGAAGTAAGGTGAATCACATATGTATGTGGATTGCAGTGGCTATAATCACGTATATACATGGGTTTCAGTAAGGTTAATCACATACAAGTTTTCTGGACAAGATCAGGTCTGTACAGGATGACATCAATAAAAATATGAGTGATTTCAGCAGGCCATATAGGTGGTTTGCAACAGATTTGTGGGTAGAGAATATTTCCAAGGAATTGTTTAGTTTTGGTTTTCTGATTTGTATGGTTATTGGAGGAAAAGGTTGTCCTTAGATTTTGGTGTCTTTGTATTGATTGGGAGGGTTGGTTTTTCCCTCAGAATTTCTGAAATTAACAGGTTTATAGAACACATTTTTTTGTCTCATATATGTGTTGAGGATTCAACTTTGATCTTGTTGTTTCCACTACATCTAATTTCAGTCAATAATTTTTAGTGTAAAATTTTTTAGTGATAACAAGTAGGTTTTACTATTGGCTCACTAGGAATAAATTTTCAGATATGAAAATTAGTCACATGGAGTTGCATATTAAAATTGACATGGTATCAGATCTTTGGATTTGAAGAGAAGGGGATCATATTGAGACACATTTTTTAGTACAACACTACATGAGTATTTTTATTATTATGGTTATGGGTAGGTCAACATGGAGACTTGGTTGGTTGATAATTTAGCTTCTCATCATATGACATGGTCACAAAAATACCTCACTGGTCTAATAGAGCATAGATCACGATTGCATGTGGAACTTGGAGATAATTCCAAGTATGCAGTCAAGGGAGTTCGAACAAATATGTTTCAATTGAAGTCCAAAAATAATCTCAATATGAGTGAAGTGTTGTACCTCGGCTGAATACGAACCTACTATCTATATATTCCATGTAGGATAGAGGGTATGTAGTGGCATTCGTTGATGGGAAGATTCTTGCTTGTCCAAAGGGGGTGAATCGTGACTCAGTAGAATCCATCGGGACTCGTGATGCCAATATATACAAGCAACTAGGTTAGTTATATAAGGCCCTAGTGTGTTATAATGATAATATATGCAAGCTTTCGCGTAGGATATCGGGACACTTATATCACCATGCACTAGAAATGTTAAGAAAAATGGTTACAGGTCTTCTAGAGTTTGGAACTAAACACCAGGGAGTACATTGTAGAGGTTGTGTAATTTGTAACATCCCTAGCCACCCTAGTGTTGGGGTATGCCATGTCAAAAAAAATCCAACTATATATAATATTTAAAATATACAAAAATTATGAAAATATGCAATTTTATACAAAAATATAATGGAAAATACACATGTAGCATACACAGGAAAAACCCATAAGAAAAAATGCATAAATAAAGTTGAAACATATAATTGAACACACAATTGACACTTATATTTGATAGAAATCCCACCAACTACATCCAGACCTTCCACAGTCCTCCCAGCCTTAGACTATGCTGCTCAACAATATTAGTAGTGGGTCACCCCTGAGGTGGGAATAAACTCCACTAGGGTAAATGAAGTCTTAACAGGCTGATGTATCTCAGAAAACAAGAAAAATTATCTCATAGGTGCCAACTCAATCTGAAAACCTATAGTCCCTCATTCCCCAAACATTTTTCCCACCCTAGTAAATATGCCCCTTCTCTGCTCAACAGTACTTCGACTGCCCCATTTCCTTTATGGGGCTTCAACAACATGCAAGATAGAAAATCTTAGAGTCTTGTGGCTTTAGTTTGGCACCTTCTGGAAAGAAATTCCCATCAAGTCTCTCACCTAGAGAGAGTTTTTCACGGGCATGACAACACGTCTCATTAGTATCCCACGGGCCTGACAACCCACTTCTTTAGTCCAACTCTTCAGCTTACCAAGTAAGGAATAGGTACATGTAAAGTATTGTCTTGGGTAAGGTACATGTGCATTGTTCATGACAAGGAGGTATGATGGATAGCTGAAAAATGCATGAAGGAAGGAATGGAGGAGTTATGGAATTCATTAATGATGAATGGGAAAATGGAATAATTTCCACCACATATATGTGCAGGCACCCTTAATGACACATGGTCCTCAAGGAATTCATTTCTCTCCACTTGTGATTCATTCTCTTCCCATAAGAACTTAGGATAACATAAGTTATATCCATACCTTAGTATTTAGGAATAATATTATAATATTCCTTTAGAATTAAGCCTTCTATCTTAGCCCCTTCCTATGCTCTTAGCTCCCTTTCCCTTCCTAGTGTATTTTAGTCTCCCATACTCTTTTACCTCATTAGTCTTCACGTAGTGATGTATTTTTCATTAATATTTTCATGTGAATATTCTACTGGCTTAACATCCTTGTGCTCCCAAGTTGCATCCTGAGGACCATACCAGTTCCATTAGACATTTACTAGATCCATGGTTCAATTCTAGAGTTATTTGATCTCCCATGATAGTATGCACACTAGATGCACTTAAAAGGAACCTTCTTTCTCCACCTGAATCACATTCCAATCAATGACATGATTAGCATCAAGTATATACTTTTTGAGCAATGATAGATGGAATACATTATAAATAGACATTGATGTAGGAAAGGAAAATATGTAAGCTACATGCCCAATCCTCTCTAGGATTTCAAATGAACAAGAAGAATGAGCTACCAACTTTGAACAATTTCCCAACTTCAGGGAACTTTTGTTGGCCTTTACTTTCAAGAATACATGGTTGACCACTTTAAATTCCCTGTGAGTTCTTCCATTATCAGAATAGATTTTATGTTTGTCTTGAGCATCCTTTAAATTTTGTTTTATTTTCAACATTTTCTCTTCCATTTCCCCGAGTAATTATGGCCCAACCACATCTCTATCTACTAGGTTGTCCCAGCTTACCGATGTTTTTCACCTTCTTCCATAAAGTGCCTGAAATGGGCTCATATTTAGATATTCTTGGTACCCATTGTTATAAGAAAACTCTACTAACTGTAGGTAGTATTCCCATTTTTATGGTTTATTCATCACATACATCCTCAACATGTCCTGAATCACTTGTTTCACCCTCTCTGTTTATCCATCTAATTATGGATAATAAGTTGTTATAAAATTCAAGTTCATTCCAAATCCCTTAAATAATCCTTTCCAAAAAGTTGATGTAAATTTTGGATCTCTATCACACATAATTGTCTTGGGTATACCATGAAATTGAGAAAATTATCTCATATAAATATCAATAATGTTGGCTTCATTGTGAGAAAGCCTTACTAGAATAAAATGGGCAGCTTTGGTAAGCTTATCCACCACTACCAAGATAGAGTCATGATGCTTGCTTGTTCTGGGCAGTTTGATGATGAAGTCCATTGTTTCAATTCCCATTTCCACTCAGGAATGGGTAATGGTTGTAGAAAAATGGTTGGGTGTCTATGGTCATTCTTGACCTTTTGACACTCCAAACATTTGGCAATGAAATCAACAAAGTCTTTCTTCATTGCTGACCAATAATATTGGCTCTTAACAACTGCAAGAGTTTTATGGTAACCTGGGTTCCCGACATAAGGCACATTATGCATTTATGGTAAGAACCAAATACTTGCATACAAAAATTCCACAAAGATTCAGAAAATAATATAGAAAACAATATGCAAAATTTCTTTTATTACTATCAAACCCTTAGGGTAGGGAAACACCATACAATGGATCCTATTATGGAATGGATCCTCTCATGTTCACTTGCATCTTCAATGGGGCAACCTCCTAATGAGATTCATCTCCAAATATAATACTTCTCTTCATGTCCCATTACATTGCTTGAATCCCTTTATATAGTTCTACCATCACCTAAGAACATTCTAGAGGAGGAATATTCTAGAAGTAGAACCTTCTAAGAAGTCCTCTTACATTTATTATATCTAACTACCACAATGGGCCTTATTTAATAATATAGTGGACCTATTCCACCTTACATTGAATGGCCTCCACTATTATCACTATGGGCTCTCTGGGTCCCCCCACTACCTCTCTAGCTACCTTACATTACATCCCCCTTATGAAAGCGTTGTCCTCAACGCTTGATGTACAACCATATACCAGGGTCCCATGGATAAGTGTGGGCCATAGTGTTGAAGTAGACTAGATAACTAGGGTCCCATTCAGAAATGGAAGCCACCATGTTGAAATAGTCCAACCACCATTGTAAACAAGGTTCCCATGTCCAATTTCTCATGTGAACCCCACATGGAAGATATCGGCACCCAATAACCAACTGAAAATGATGCTCCCAACACTGACACCTATCATGTGGTTCCAAATAAAAACATCAATACACATAGTGGGATAGGATCAAAGATGAATTTGGAAGGAACAATACCGTTGTAGAATATGTAGGTTGGACGTTGGTAACTAGCTCTTGATGTGGGACATTTTTGTTATCTATAGAAGGTGGAGTAGACTCATCAAATAAAATATGGAAATGGTTGTCATCCTAGAAACGAAAACTATCCATATACCAATCATCACAATCGGCCTCAAAATCATACCAAGCATATATTTATTGATTATATTCATCCTCGAGGTCTACCATAATAAATCTTTCATGCATTCTATCCAATGAATCTTGAATAATACGAAAACTATCATTGAGGCCATCTGCAAGGTCATGCAATCTAACATCCAATGTGCCATACAATTGGAATTTGAATGCTTCAGTAATTCGTAGAAGTTTTTTGAGGTTTTGAGAGGAAATAGACATCTGAGCACCCTATAAACTCTTTGGTCCCACAGTTGTCATAAAAAAACCCAAAAAATAGAACAATAAGTTATGACATCAAATCGCGGCTTTTTCTAGAAAAACCCTAAAAACATGCTGAATTTAAAATGCTCATAACTTCACTTCCCGGACTCTGTTTCGGCTGATTTTGTTTTTGAAATTGGGTGAAATTGTGAGAGGAACTAACATATGTAATTTTTTTGGGCAAATTCGGCCTCCATATACTACAAAAATAAAAAAAAATGCATGTCGCCGTCTACGGAAAAAACCCTGAAAATTTGTAGATTTTAAAACTTCAATATCTTGACTTCCCAGACTCCGTTTTAAACCATTTTGTTTTTCAAATTGGGTGTTTTTCTAAGAGGATGTCAGATATACAACCTGCTTTTGCAAATTTTGTATAGAAATATACCGAAAATTTCTGGAATGTCGCGGCCCTCTTTTGTCTTCTTCAAAAAAAAAATCTGCAAAAATAAAAAATATTTGCCCACAATGTCTACCAAGGAAAGTGCTCTGATACCAATTTTTAAGAACCAAATAATTTCATAAGAAAACACCACAAATATTCAGATAAAAATATATAAAAACCACCACTTTATTATATCAAACCCTTAGGGTAGGGAAACACCATACAATGGATCCTATTATTGAAGGGATCCTCTCTTGTTCACTTGCCTCTTCAAGGGGGTATCCTCCTATTGAGCTACTGCTCCAAATACAATACTTCTTTTCATGTCCCATTACATTTATTGAATCCATTTATATAGTGCTACCATCACCTAAGAACATTATAGAGGAGGAATCTTCTAGAAGTAGAACCTTCCAAGAAGTCCTCTTACATTTATTATATCTAACTACCATAGTGGGCCTTATTTAATAATATAGTGGACCTAGTCCACATTACATTGAATGTCCTCCACTATTATCACTATGGGCCCTCTTCCCCCCCCCACTACCTCTCTAGCTACCTTACAATTTGTCATAATATCATATTTTTCAATTCTTGATAATTGGGTACATAAATTCTTCCCATGTACATGAGAATTTCCTCATTTCCAATATTGCAGTCTTCCATTTTCTGCTGCAAAATACCTTGCTTTAATTTTTTTATTATTTCCATGTATTGCAAATATGATTTTGTAACCTCTAAGATGTTGTCTTTCAAATATGATTGGTGAATGATAATGGTTGTAGCATGTAAATCATGCACTCTTCTACTAATTTCATCAACCACCTTGTTCTCTTTCCCTTTCATATGATTTATATCAAAGTCATATTCAATGAGAAATTATAACCACCTGCTTTTCCTGACATTTAAAGTTGGTTGTCCAAATAAATATTTCAGACCATTGTGGTATGTCCTCAACTCGAAATTTTTTCCCATGAGGTAGTGCCTCCACATTTTCAAGGCATGCACTATGGCTGCCAACTCCAAATCATGAGTAGAATAGTTCCTTGGATGCTCCTTTAACTTCCTTGATTCATAGAATACCACATACCCATTTTGAATGAGGACTCCACCAATCCCGTATTTACATGAATCAATGCATACATTGTAGTCTTCATTTGGATTAACAATCCTTAGTAATGGAGAACGTGTTAATAATCTCTTCAAGTGTTGAAAAATCTTTCAACAATCCAAATTCCACTGAAACTTCTCCCCTTTCTTTTGCAAGGAAGTGATCGGGTGTGACATCTTTGAGAATCCTTCAATAAACCTTATATAGTAGCTTGCAAGGTCCATGAATGATCTGACCTCTATCACATTATTTGGTGTTGACCATCCTCTAATGGCCTCAATGTTTTTAGGATCTACTCATATCCCTTCCTCTGAAATGATATGCCCCAAATAAATAATTTTCTTCTAATTAAATGAGCACTTTCTCAATTTGGCATACAATTGATGCTCCCTTAACACCTGTAACACCATACTCAAGTGTTGTTCATGCTCTTCCTATGAATTGGAATATATAAGAATTTCATCTAAAAATAAAATGAAAAACTTATATAAGTATTCTCCAAAAATATCATTCATTAAACACATGAAGACAACTAGTGCATTTTATAACCGAAATGGCACCAGTGTGAACTCATAATGCCCATACCTTCCAAAATTAGTCTTGTTGATGTCTTCTTCTTTAATTCTTACCTAGTGATAACCTGACCTAAATCAACCTTGGAGAATATTTTTTCATCTTTCAATTGATCAAAGAGGTCATTGATCCTTGGAAAAGGATAATTATTCTTCACAGTTACCTTATTCAACTTCTTGAAGTCAATGTAAAGCCTAAATGTTCCATCCTTTTTCTTCACAAATAATACTGGGGCACCCCAAGGTGATACACTTGGGTGTATATACCCCTTCCTCATAATCTCTTCAATTTTCATTTGCAACTCCTTCAATTATGGTGTACTCATCTTGTAAGGGGTATTGGATATTGGGTCTGCTCTAGGCATTAGATTGATGGAGAAATCAATATCTCTTTTAGGGGGGAAACCTGGTATTTATTTAAATACATCTTCAAACTTTTAGGACTGCATAATATTAAATATTTGTCACCTTATCTTTAGGTGTATCTTCCATATGTGTTGCAAATGTTTAACACCATTTTACATAACTTTTCTTCAACTATAATATTGAAATTTCTCTACAGTTATTGCTCTGGGAATTCCATGTATTGTCCTTAGGTTCCCTTCCTCATCCCAGTAAGTAAATGCCTTATTATGACAATAGGATAGCATGGTCTTGGTCCAACCAATCCATACCAATTAGATAGTCATAATAACCTAAAGGTAGGATGTTCAAGTATTTCCTGGTGCTCAGTCCATTCATGTCCATTGGACAAGACTTAACCATCTCATTAATTTTTCTTTTAGCTCCAGTATCTAGCTTCACTGACCAAGAGCTTCCAAGATATATTCTTGGAAAATTAAATATTTCCACCATCTTAGGATTGATATAACTATGACTAACTCCTGAATTAATTAAAATAGAAATGGTTTGGTGGTTGAGCTTACCTTCCACTTCAATCACATGTGACTAAAACTCATCTTTCTTGTTGTTTGGGGCTGCATAGATCTTAGTTAAATTTTTGCCCATGTCCTCCACTGTCTCAACTTGTTGTACATTGTGAACAAACCTCAATTTATCACCTTTATGAGGAAAATGTCTAAAAATATGATCTCCCCCACAACCCCAACATTTAATAGGTGGGTTCCTTGGTCTTTTCCCCCCCTATCTCAATCATTACGGGTTCTCTAGAAGCTGTCTGACCCTAAGGATTATTTCTAAAGAATGGTGGATTAGTTCCCTTCTTCCTTTGTTACATCTTTCTTTTCTTCTTGTCTTCCCAATCGTTTTGTAAAATTTTCCATCCTTTATGTTTATCATAAAGGAATTTAGCTCAGCTTATGGTCTCCTCTAATGTTTTTAGATCATCATATTGTATCTTATCACTGATGAATGATGGCAGTGCACTCAAATACCGTTGAATCTTAACTGGGTCTTCCTTGATGAAAGAAACATACCTTAGCAGTTCTAAAAACCTTATTTCATATTCATCTATGGTCATTCTCCCAAGCTTGTGCTTGAATAACTCATTCATTTTCTTGTCATAGTATCTCTTAGTCAAGTATTTATTTTGAAAATGCTTCTTGAATTCTTTCCAAGTAAAATTTTTCTCATTAGTGTGTTGCACCTGCACAAATTGGTCCCACCACATGAATGTCATTCCCATGAGTTGATAGATGGAAATGCTTCCCTCTACATGTGAAGAGTAATTATGCAATTGTAGATACTTCCTCATGCCTATAAACCATGTTTCAACATATTCATCCTTTTTGTGCTCACCATCAAAAGTAGGAGGCTTGATTTTGTTCATTTCTCCTTGTAGCTCATCCTCTCAAGACCTCCTCTTATGCTTCCTGACAGGGGATAGAATTGAGCTACCATGTTCTCTCCTAGTGGAATGCCCCAGGGAGTGATGGTGATGTCTTCCAACAATTCTTTATCTTCTCCTCTCATCAGGAGACCTTATGACTTCCTGATTTTCTTGAGCCATTATCCTTATCCATATTCTTTTCTATTTTTTGCAAGCTCTGCATTAACTCTATGTTGAAATGCTCTTGCTTCTCCTTGGATTTCATAAGCCTCTCATTATCAGCTATATAGACTTGGACATCCTACTACAAAATTTTAATGGTCTCCACCAAGTTCATGTTTTCTTCCTTTCCATGTCCATGACCATTTGAGTTTATACCTTCATTTCCCATATTGACATACATCCCTCAAATCTCTTCATCCTATATATAATCCCCCTATGTATCTTCCATCCCTCTAAACTCTGTGTTGATCCTTTTCTAATCTAAATGTTGTTAACTCTACAAAATATGCAGCCAACAAAACCTACTAGGATAATTTGATTTATCAATTGTATGAAATTATGAACAATTCTAATTCAGTATTTCATCATAATTCCTTCTTCTGATTTCCTAAGAAAATGACTATCCAGATTGATTTTCTAGGTGAAAATTTTTATTCTAGTTTTCAAGACCTTTCCAACACCTTCTTCCATGCTCAATTCTGAGTTTTGAGCAGAAATTTATGGTTATTTGATAATTCGTCCTTTCTATGAGGGAAAACCTTGTCCTGATGATCTTCTTCAAGAGTCAAATTATCTCTTGGAACTACATTGGATCCTCTCTTAAGTTTCACAAGATTTTTTTATTTTCCCTCAAATGCAGGTCCATACAATTCAGAAACCCATGTGCTCCTACTTTAAGCCCCCTTTCTCTATTAAAATATCAAATTTTCGGGCACTAGATCTTTTTATTTCTACCCCAAAATCATGTGACCACAGGTTAGAACTAGGTTCTTACCAAAATGGTGCATATCTAGAGCTTCGGGGCTCTGGTGCTCGGAACTTCGGGCTTCAGAAGATTTTCTAACACTTCACCTAAACACCGCTTCTTCGGAGCTTTGGAACTTCGGTGCTCCAGATCTTTGGGCTTCACAATATTTCTCAACACAAAAATACATTCCCCCCAAATGCCGAAGTGGCAGATTCCCTGGACGACACTTCTCTGGAGCTTCGAGACTCTGTCACTCCAAATATTCAGGCTTCAGAATTTTTGACCACACAACACACTAACTTCCCTTAACACTGAACTGGAAAATTCCTAGAATGGAACTTTGTTACTCTGGTGCTTCAAAGCTTCGGGCTTTAGAATTTTTGACCACACAACAAAAAAAATCACCCAAACATCGAACTGGCGAACTAATCTGGTGCTCTCTCGCTCTAGAGCTTCGGGCTTTAGAATAGTTTACAACACCACACCATATATCACCCGAATGTAAAATTGGTGAATTCTCATAGTGCCCACGGATCAATGGTCCACACTCCCTGTTAAGATATATGGTCAATAGGAGCTCCGAGACTCCAGCCTTCAGGAGTTGTGAGACTCTAACACGCGTTGCCTTGTGAATTTTCGAATTCTGAATTCGATATTTACAACTCTTGCTCCTCCTACAGTCGACGGCTAATATATACTCCAGAACTTCGGGCTTCAGGAGTTATCATTGTTGATCATCACCAAAACCTTGAAATTTCAAATGTTGAATCGACAAAGAACAAATATCCACAATTGATGCTCACCCGTCAACAGACAACAAAGATTGACTCTGGTCTTCGATCCCTTTCACACCAGAAGACTTTTCAACAATGATTCTCTAGATGGTCGAACTTCCGAACACTCACTAATCTACTGACACATTTCCTCAATGATGAACGGTTATGATCTTATCTCGAGTTTGGGACTTCAGGACTTTCCCTACTTCGCGCAATAATCACCAACGTTTTTCGGAGTGCCGAATCTTCGGACTACCTTGATATGTAGGACTCATATTATCCTATGTGGAGATCCAATGGTTTGGATATGATCTTCTCACACGTGATTCTCTTCTGGTATGGGGTTTGATCCAACAACCCAAATCTATACTCGACTAATCCAACGATTGGTACTCCTCATAGTGATCTATGGTGTAGATTCACTCTGGGACTTTAGGACTTCGAGGAGTTTTCCTCCCTTAAAAAAAAATAAGGAAAGATATAGGAGCAATGATTTCTGAAGGACTTTGGTGCTAACGACCACACACCTTATCCAGATCCGATGACTATGAGAAATCTGTCTCCTCCCAAAGAGATCCAATGGCCCAGATCTAATCTTGTGGCCCAAATCAATGGTTGTTGTGGTTTATTTTCTCTACTGGATTTCTCAAATTTATACACCTCCTAATCTCTTGAAGACAATACAAGTATTCTCTCAACGCCCTCTTGGTACCCATGGGCGCACTATAACTTCAATTATCTATGAAATTGTTCTTCAATTTCAACTTGCTCGGCCCTTCTAGGATCAGTCTTGAAAATGAGAGATTTGATAGCACATTGTAACATCCCCAACCACCCCAGTGCTAGGCTATGCCACATGAAATGAAATTCAAACTATACAAAATATTTAAAACATATAGAAACTATGAAAATACATAGTTTTATACAAAAATATAATGGAAAATACACATGCAACATACACAGGAAAAACCCATAAAAGAAAATGCATAAATAAAGTTGCAGCATGTAATTTAATACATAATTGATAATTATATATTTTATAGAAAGACCACCAACTATGTGCAGACCTTCCATGGTCCTCCCAACCTTAGACCACGTTGCTTCGCAATCTCTGAAGTGGTTCACCCCTGAGTTGGGACTAAACTCCACCCAAGTAAAGGAAGTCTTAAGTAGGTTGATGTATCTCAAACAAGAAGAAAAATGCTCTCATAGGTTCCAACTCAATCTGAAATCCTATAGTCACTCATTCCCCACATGTCTATCCCACCCTAAGAAATGTTCCCCTTCTCTACTCAACAGTCCTTCATCTTCCCCATTTCCTTTCCCGGGCTTAAGAAACAGGTTAGTCAGGAAGTCTCAGATCCCTATGGCTTCATTTTGGAACCTTCAGGAAAGAAATTCCCATCAAGTCTCTCACCCGGAGAGAGTTGCTCATGGTCCTGGCAACCCATCTCTTCAGTATCCCATGGGCCTAACAACCCGCTTCTTCAGTCCAACTCTTCATCTCACCAAGTACAGGAACATGTACATGTAAATTACTATCTCGATTAAGGGATAGGTGTCTTTTTCATGACAAGAAGGTATGATGGACAACTGAAAAATCCATGAAGGAAGGAATCGAGGAGTCGTGGAATGCATGAATGGTGAATGGGAAAATGGAAATTCCCCCTACATATATGTGCATATTCCCTTAATGACACATGGCCCTCAACAAACTCCTTTCTCTCCACTTGTGATTCAGTCCCTTTCAATAAGAACTTAGGATAACATAAGTTGTATCCATACCTTAGTATTTAGTAATAACATTATAATATTCCTTTGGAATTAATCCCTCTAGATTAGCCCCTTCCTAGGCTCTTATCCTCCTTTCCCTTCCTATTGGAGTTTATTCTGCCATACTCTTTTACCTGGTTGGTCTGCACGCAGTGATGTATTTTTCATTAATATTTTCATGTGAATACATTTACATTTACTTCATAGATATACTTGATCTTTCGACATCTCGGTTCACTAGCCTAAGTAGAGTTGTATTTACATTTACATTTGGGGTTCGTCCTAGGGGTATTACACACTTGGCAAGAATGCCAAGGTTTATTTTCAAATAAGTGACAGTAGATCCAAGGAGATATTGGATCTACTACATTCATATGTGTGTGGATCGATGTTAGTTCCATCCACAAGTGGTTTTCGATATTATGTGACCTTTATTGATGATTATTCTAGGAGGACATGGATTTTATTCATAAATACCAAGTATGAAGTCTTCAGTTGATTCAAGGAGTTAAAATCTCTGATGGAGAATCAGGCAGAGAAGAATATCAAATTTTTGAGAACGGACAATGGAGGTGAGTATAACTCAAATAAGTTCAAGAATTTTTGTAAGGAAGAAGGGATTAAGAGGGAGCTAACAATGCCTTTCAACCTACAACATAATGGGGTTGTATAGATGAAGAAATGGACCATAAATGAAGCTTCCAAGGAAATGTTATAGGGTATAATTATGCAACACTGTAATTTGTGTTCAGAATAGGAGTCCTCATAGTATCTTGGAGGACAAGATTCCTGAGGAGGCATTCACAAGAGGGATAATTGATATAGGGAATTTTAGGATATTTGGTTTTCTAGTCTATATCCATGTTCCTAAGGACATGAGAACATAGTTGGAACCTTCCAAAGCAAACAACATTGTTATCACCAAAACATTTCTTAGAAAAATAAAACCAATGGATGAAAAAAACAACACAACATACTACCAATAATTATGGAATGTTCACATTCAATTTGGAAAGACACCCACAAAAATATAGAAAATGGTTTTGAAGTTCCACGTGTATTCAACAAAAGTAGTGTGTAAACATCTACACAAGCTAACACAACATCCAATGTGCACACTGCACGAACTACACGACTGATAGTCAGAAAACCCAAACATATGCAGAAACAATGCATTGATGATTATGGTCAGAACTCAACCACTTATGGGATGGATTGGATATCCCCCATACCCAAAATGACCCCAAAATTTCACCTTGGGATCACTGAAAGGGATGGGAGGTACCTTTAAATACCTCCCATTCACACTTGTAACTAGTTGAGAAAATTCTTGCAATCCTCCTATAAATAGAGGATCATTGTATGAAAAAAAGAGGAAGAATCCATAACATTGTTGTGTTGTTCAAAAATCTCTTAGAGAAAGCCATATTTCCCTTGAGACATAATTTTGAGAAAGTGTTGTATTGAGCAATCTTTACACCTCTTGTGAAGCTAAGACTTGGGTAGTTTTCACCATTCTAGACACACCATTGGAGAGTGATAGCTCTAGTTTTTGAGGGATAAAAGAACCCTCTATTAGGAGGAATAGGGGACTCATTGTACCACATTTCTCCTCTTGGTGCACTCAATTCAAAGATTCATTTCTATTGGATAACCATTCCATGTGTTCAATTTCATGCATTACTTGTTTATGTTAGTTTGGTTTGTTTATCATTCTTAGTTGTTATTTGCTAGTTTTGTATCTTGTTTTCTAACTTGCAGGTCCACTAACTTGCTAACCATGTTTATCTTCATCCTTGCTAGATTATCGAGGTATTTAAGGGACTCTATTTTGATCACTCTTGTGGAAAAAGACCCCAAATAGGTTGGTGACCATACTAGGGATTTGAATCACAATTCCTCCTCAATTAGGATTCTAGAGTTGTTCCTCTCACTTTTTGTTGTTTGCAAGACCAAGAACTAGCCTACCCACACCCTCAAACAAAAAAATTCAACTTTTGTTTGAGAGAAGGCAGTAAAAATTTTCATCTAGACATTTCCATGTGTGTGTGTGGGTTCAGTTTGAATAGATGCATTGTCCATGAAGTCTCACTCTCTTTCATAAATATCTTAACATGCACTTTTGTGCTCTGTGGGCGAATGTTCTTTGTTTAACCGTGCATTGTTCTCTTTTTTTTCAAATTGTAAGGCTTGAGAAGCCCATTTCCACCAATTAGATTAGATTTGATTTAAGAAATGTTGTAAAATCCATCAATAGAAGGCTTCATATTCACTCTTGCATCGATATCTTAGACCACACATAGACATTTAGGGAGGCTAAAAAGAACCTTTTCATATTTTACTTCCTTATTTTCCACATAGATGGATTAAAGTTTAGCATGTGAATTTTAGTTGTTTCTTTTCTTTTACAAAATCATCACATTAATTTGGGACTAGAAACGTATTTAGGGGATCTTGGAGTATGCTCTTTCCTTGCACCATAGTGTGATATTTGAAATAAAATAAAAAAAGATTTCCTAGAGAAGTCTTCATCTCCCTTTATAAAATAAATCTCTAGGAGAGGTCAATACCTCTTATCTTATTGAAACATAATCTAAAAATATTTGTAAGGGCCCACATATTCCCACATGTGTAATCTTAAGATAGTTTTAAATTTCTAGAGTAAATCACTTAGGAAGTTTAAAGCATTGTAAGGGCTCATACATGCCCACATGTTCACAATATAGGAATAGTTTTCAATTTTTCTTAGATTAAAAAACAACCTATGGATATTTAAGATCATAAGTAAGGACTCCCATGTCCACCGTGATAGTTTCTTAGGGATTTTTCAATTTCTGCAAGGGTGTTTTGTGAAATATAGTAAGTTAGAGGCAAGCAACCATTATAAAGGACCAAGCGATGTCCACATGCCAAAATTTGCTCACTTAACTTATTAAAAATTCATCACTCACTATAACTTATTTCACAAATCATCACATATTCAAGAGCTTCTTGTTGGAGACTTGATACCATAGTATTCTCTTCTCCTCGTGCCCATAAGCGATATGGGAGAATCAGAAGGGACTCGCTTGTTTGAAAATATATTTTTCTCACACCACTCTTAATCAACGAAGTTGTCCCGTGACTCCAACTTCACATCCCACTTTAGAATTATAAAAGAAACCATAATCAACCCACTTCTAAACTCCACAGGAGGAACACAAAATAACTTGGTAGTATAAGTTACGATTTTGGGGATATGCATCCAAATAACTCCCCATCATCATTTCTCACTTGATACTTAGAAATTTATGAATTAGGATACCAAAATCCTCCAAATAAGGAATTTGTACACCATAAGGCAGGGAGGAACCCATGAAGGGTTGAAGGCCACAACACATTTGTTTTGTAAGTGCCTCCTTGGGTCACCTAACCCTTGGAAAGCATCCATCCTTTGACGGATTTACGAGGTCGAAAATATAAATGTCGTGCTTGATCGAGGTGACTTAGTGGCCAAAATATAGTTTTTATCTACCCAAGGTGGAATTTTTGAGATGAAAATGAACCTTAGTCAGTTTTTGAATGGATTTGGGGAAATATCATCAACAGTTTCGGGATATGTCCCCTTCACCCCTCATTATAACTGATTTTTCATTCGTTGACTAGTATCTCCTCAAGTGGGTTTTGGACCCACAGTCGATTAATTTTTTGGAGGTCTAGTGCTATTTGAGAGGAAGTATGTTATGTCAAACACGAAACATGCATTCTTTTTTGATATTCCTCCATGTGCAGTCGAAAGAAACCAACCAAACTACCAGTTATTTTTTTATATTGTGTATGATTGTCACCATTTGATTACATGAAATTTATGAATACATTGTTTTGGTAATATATAAAAGAATTTGTTCTATCATTTCTTCTCATTATCACTTCCACACATACACACATATTCTAGAATCATAGGAGAACCACAACATCCTCATTATTCTAGACGTTTGAAAAACCTCCCCCCAATTTTGGGAGGTATCCCCCACTTGGTTGATACATCATCAGAACCTTAACATACACCAGTAAGTGCCATGGTACTAGGATCATCCTTGCTTGGATCTAATTTTTTTGGAACCAATACCCATCACAACTCACAAACTATCCCTCCACCAAAAGGAGGCGAAGCCCCACCTTCTTCACAAGAAACAAGCTCCCAACCATCCTCACAAGGAACACTTCACCAATCATCACATACAATGGTTGGTTATCCCCCATCCATGCTATACTTGGCATATCTCAATATATCATATTTTAATAATCTAACGAAAAATCCCATATTACAAGACCACACTTGGCCAAATATGCCCACTAAGCTACCTTCTAATATTCCCAAATTCGAAGGAAATCCCGGAGAAGACCTCGCCAATTACATTATGTATTGCCACCTATAATGTTCTTCCAAAAATATCATGGAATATTCTTTTCACTTATGTTTATTCCAGAGAACTCTCACTGGTCCCTCTGCCAAGTGGTATGTGGGTGAGAACGATGGGTCCCACTCAACCTTTGAGACCTTGGAAAAATATTTTTTATCCTTTTTTCAATTCCTAGTGCATCATGAAATTGTCTTGGAAATCCTATCAGACTTCAAACAAAAATTGACCATCCATATATTCAATCATATCCATGATGGTGAAGAAGAGGAAGTATTTTCAAAGAATATACCACACCCCAACAATGACTAGAATGGTTCCTTAGATCACTAGTCCCCCTCCTCACCAAGGATTTTTCCACTACTTTCCCCCAAAATGAATACGAGGCCATCACTAAGGCCCAACAATTTGAATTAATCTATTATTAATCAGTTTTCCTCTATACCATACTACTTTATTCTCATCTCCCTTTACCATTTGGTTAAGACAAACCTAGAAAATTGGACATTTTCGATGGGTTGATTGGGTCCATGGACCATATTCAACCACACACTCAATAAATACCCATTTTTGGGGCCAATTCTTACCACCCAACATATGGGGGAAGCCCATACTACCCTCCCCCACC